>JAMKCH010085084.1:0-41432 GCA_023653785.1 Ophioderma brevispina
TAGTTTAAAAGAACTGAGTATTTTAGGAAATTAATCTATTTTGAAATGAGACGGTCGAAAAATTATACTCGCACGTTAGGTAAACGAATGCTGATAAGTAGTCATTTATTTATACTGGAGGGTGATGGAAGATTTGAGAAGGGGAATCTGAAACATTTTTGTGAGCGAGAGGTAGAATCTGAAACTTGTCATCAAGGAGAGAGAGGGAACCCTACCTTCTAAATGAGAAATTTCAATAATATAGGCATATATGGGACTAACGGGAATATTTTGCCGAAAGTGAAGCGGAACACCACTTTCTTTTTTGCCGAAAAAAACGTTACAGCGCTGAATTCCTCCCCCTCCCCACCACCCTTAACTGTTATAGCGCTTGATACAGATAGAAGCAATCAATTATGAACATTATCACATGACAACAAATTAGACTTGAAACTTTATTCTATGAAAGATCTTAAATTCAATCTATCATTCAAACAACAAGGCATTTAAGGTTAACTAATTAAGGGCTCTATGCACAACACTGTATATTTTCTCTTTGTGCGTCGTACGATTCAATTTTCAAACATTCTAATCTCAAAATAGGTTCGTTAGATCATAGACGCGTGGTTTGTTACAATAGAAAACGACTGTTCCCTGTAGTAGCCACTGATTATTAGATCACGCATTGCTACGTCTGCTATTGTGTAGGATAGCTCTTACGTGAACGAATCATATCTTGCTTCTCTTTTCCAACACAAGGGTAATCTTGCAAACTTTCGTAATATGTTAGGAAAGCCCAAGGCATTTTACATACATCATCTTTAAATACTCTACGTACTTCATAGAATTAGATTAGATGGTGTATCACAATAATATGAAATTGTTTCCGTCATCTCGTATAAATATCTATGTAGGAACCTATAAAAGTACAGGTTGTCCCAAAAAAATGATTACACTCGAACACAGGTTTTGTAATAATAAAGTACACATGGGTCTTGTTTGGTATGCTCTTAAAGCTACTAAATAAGCTTTTTTTGCCGTTTATTTCATTTCCAATTCGATATGTAGAACAAAAATATGCTTCGTCAAAAAGGAGAGTTACAAGTTCGGATTGGTCCGATTTGCAGTGGGTTACTTTTGTAAGATTGTGTGAAACATGGAATTTGTAGCATACTACTTAAGTGGGTTTATTGATTGGTGTTAGTTGATTGGAGTACCTGACGCCTTTGAAGATTTGGCAATCCCTTTTGAACATCATTATTGTCATAAAGTCATAAAGTGTGTCTGATTATTGTCTTTTACATAGATCATCAATACTTCGTATTTTCAAATATTAATCATTCATTAGTTCACTTTCATTAGCAGAGTTAGCCCTATCACATCGCTCAAAATTACCCCAGAATGTTACACCAAACCACTCAAACCAAACATTCAGACACTTCGTTATGGAATTTCCAAGAAAATCTATGATTCATAGGCAGAATAAACAACAAAAATGAAAAAGTAAACAAAAAAAAAGAGAAACTTCTGAAAATAATCCTACTTGGACTATCAGCAGCAGAAAGTGGAAATAAAGACACCAGTGCAGGCCATACCGATACACAACCATAAGCAAGACTGAAGCCAATGCATTTCTCTTTTTAGAAGGGCAGTTTGGTAGATCCAACGATGAACTTTTGGTAAAACCGTGGCAGAATACTCGGGGTCTTTCTGAAATAGAAAAACACTGCAAAATCTATTTTTTTTCTTTTAAGATGTAAAGAAGTGTGCTATGAAGCCAAGTGTATCAGTTGTGCATCATTCAGGTCATTGTCTAAGCAGAAATCGGACCAAGTTGATTTTGCCCTTCTCATAATTGATGAGCATATCTTTTGTTTACGTATCCGGATTGGAATGAATAATGGCTATAAAGCTTATTTTATTAGGCGTTTGAATGATACCAAACAAAGACCCATGCGTACTTTTCTTTTATCAAAATGTCGTCGTTCCGATTGTAACATTTTTTTTGGACAGCCTGTATATATTTTTAAAAGTTAGAATCCAAAAACATCACGTGTATTTTCGATAAATGTCATACTTTTGAAGCAAATCGTAGAATATCGGCGACATTCACCTGTACTTCTTTAAAATAGAACATTTCATTTAGACGATTTTTCATATCCGGAGACACAAATCCGGGGTTCTCACTTTTGTTTACATTTTAGAATATAGTAATCAGAATTAACGTGCTAAATGTATCGACCTTTAAGGTACCGAAAATTAAGGCAAACAGCACTTTACGGTAACAGCAATTTATGGTAGCTAGCAGCAATTTATGGTAACAATTTAAGGTACAACAATTTAAGGTACAATTAAGAAGTAACAACAATTATGTAACAACAAGTTAAAGTACAACAATTTAAAATTAACAACAATTTTAGTAACAACATTTAAGGTAACACAAGTTAAGGTAACAATTTAAGGTAGGCAAATTAATTCGTCATAACAGTATAAGGTAGTCAACAAGTCTTGTTTTATTATTCAACATTTTCACAAGAATTGATGTTTTTTTGCATGTGCTCAGTAAATGCACTCACAAATATTCATTAACTACATAAAATGTCTTCGTAATGCCAGACACAATTGCGCTGAAACCACTCCACGATTAATATAAACTCAAATGACCCCAAAGATAATTCATCTCATGTGGCTAACACCGTATCAAGTGTAAGTATCCCACCAGCTCAATTTACATTTTCCAGAGTGTCGTGATGCCTTTGTGATCATGTGTCGATTAACTATTAACACCCAAAGAAGTCGCGAACGAACATTTCAGTCATTCTGTGCACGTTTTTTCCTCACTTAAAATACCATCTACCAGTTATCATGTTAGGCCGGATGCGTATCCTTTCTACCTTAGCGCTTGTTTTAAAGTGAAAATAGAAATCATACCGTGTATCAAACGAAATCTCATACAAGGTGAATTGCAATGAGTTCAAGTGGACAGTGCCCTTGTCATTTTGGTTTCTTCGCTGTAAATACTGTGGCGGACATAGCATTGGCTTGGTGTAAATTCTAATAGCAGCTCTTCTGTATACAGATTACTCTTTCAGGGCCCCTAATATTTGTTTAATGTTCTCCATTTTTCCATATTAAGAGACTCGGACATATTTAGAGTACACAATGTATTAAATCCACCTAAACAAATGCAATCGCTGGCTTTAAAAATCGGCATAGAACCTGTATATAATCACGATCAGTAAAGAATATCCAAATACCACACAATATACAGAACTCCACAAGGGGAGTTGCCTCTGCGCAAAATTAAATACCATCATGTTGGAGAGCGTAGATACCTATCGTTAGGGTGCCTTGCCTCTTGCTCAAAATACCATCAAAATTCCCGGGTTCGAATCCCTGTTGAGGGTCGTCGCCTTGCTGGGATTTATTCGGTACTCTCAATTCTGGATTTGATTCTGGATACCACGCTATTGTTACAATACAGATACGCTCTCCCTCCATGGTCACTTGATAGGGCAAATTGGATCATGAAAGCATCCGTCCGTCGGAGGGAACGTTAAGCCGTCGGTCGCGTGTACAGAGAGTCACAACTGTACATGCCTATCGCATGTACATCGCGAATAAGAGTAGGGTGAACCCCCTGACTGTTCCCATCCGTCCCAGCCTCAAATCGCTTGCCATGTTAGGAGCGTCCAACACATCATGGATACACGCGCCCACGGATCAGCACACTAGCTATAATCCTACACCACCCACACAAGCCTTACCAAGTACCTTGTGGATACTCGCAAACAAACAACAGGGAGTTCACGAGGACATTTTCCAGAAATTTAGAGTGTATTAAATCACACCTAAACATGCAATCTGCTTTGCAAAATATCAGGTCATAGAAACTGTATATATATCAAGAGCATTAAAGAAAAATATAACTAAATCCACCTTCACAACAGGGGAGTTCGCCAGGGGAGTACCATATCACCCATGCTATTTGTAGCTGCCATTTATAATATCCAAAGTAGACTTTGAAACACACGACCATCATATTAATGGAACTCACATAAGTCTCTCGCTGACGAATGTGGTCAATATTCAAGTAAAGCAGCTGAGATGGAGGAGATGCTATTGGAGCTTGATGAGAGCATCAAAGTTGGCCTAATTATTTATGTCCAAACAGTTTACGTTCAACAGCTTATAAACAGTGTCTTAACTATTTGCCTATGCTTGCACCAAACACCTCGAAATCAAGAGAAGAATGCAACCGAGATGGGCAGCATTGGGTAAATATAAGACCAATTTAACATACAAGATACAAGTCCTTCACTCGGTGGTGCCTACGCTTATTACGTATGGAAGGGAACATAGACATGCAATATTAATGGAATAAAATTCAAGCTCCCAAAGAGTATGAAAAGAATGATGTTTGATTACTTAAGGAGAGATCAAAAAAGAGTACAGCTGGGTCTATTCAGACAAAATTAAATGATGCAACCACACAAAAAGAATCAGATGGAGTATTGGCAGGACATCTGGAAGCTACAGATATAGATTGACAATATAATGGTGCACCACTATGTTGGAAGGAGAGGCATACCTCGATCAAGATGGAAGACCGAGCTGGCCAGATAGACTAGACTATCTCATGGTTAAGACGTACAATAGTCAAACCATTCATTGCGTCGGTTTGGAGAGTCATTTGCCCAGCAGTGTGACGACATGGGCGGCGACAGCGGAGGAGGAGAAGAGCAAAGTAGCCTAAAACGCCTTTTCTGTTGTGTACGACAGAAATCCAAACACGCTTCTCTATGGGGCTGATTAGGACAATACACGTTCAAAACTTAGTTTTGTCCATAACGTCCTTTGAAAGTTCTCGTTGGATGTTCTACAAGCATCGAAGTCAAATTTATTTATGATCTATAGACTCGTATTCAATATGACGTCACCACCAGACCTGTTGGTGACAAGATGCATACATTCCAGTACTACATACATTAAAGCTGTCAATCGATCCATGTTTAGCGATTGCAAGGGATCATGACAGAAGATGTGACTTTTCTCATCACAGCAGACAAACGCTGTTATAAAATCAGTAAGGAAATTTAACACGTCTCCCGAAATGCACCTTGATGAGACCATACAGCGACTATAGTGAACTGCCAGACTCGTACTCTTATCTCAGCATATTGCTCAGATATGTTTTTAAGGAAGGTAATAAATGATAACAATAGAAGAATTTATCCCAAACAATACGACATGAGACCGGATTCCGGAGCATAATAAAGATTTTTGACAATTGTACAAGACACAGGCCATACCCAGGAAAATGCGACTGTTTGTTTTTGAAATGGCTGTACATCTCAGAATATCTCTTGGCAAATTTAAAAGACATTTGTATCCGCATAAAATCTCGTATCCCTTTAAATTATTTAATTAAGCGATGAAATCAAGTTTGCAATTATAGTACTCTCGGAAACTCATCTAGCTGAATGCACTCATAAATATTTTCATTGTCATGATACAATCTTGAAATCACTAATAAATATGCGACCAACGAGTAGAATTCGTCCTTTTTTTTTTTTTTTTTTTTTTTTGTTTTTTTTTTTTGCTATCAAATATGGTCATGTATAAATTGAAGAACTGATCTGTGTGCTGCCAATTTAAACTACGAGTCGTGCTTCATTGAAATTGAAAACAAAACTAAAACAACAGTATGTGGTAGGATTCAATCAGTAATTAGAGGTCCACAGATACTGATCGGTCATAACTTTATGAACGGACTTAATCAAGGTTTTAATAATTAACCAGAAAAAAATTTCTTCTTAATGGGTGACTACATATCAGGGTGCAAAATCCGTTTTTTCCTCAGAGCAGATTTTGGCCTATCGATTTCCCTCAATGTGACCGATCGCCTCCTCTCCTCCCCCGTTTCCTTCCCTTCCCTAAAATGGACATACACGTATGTGAATGTTAAAAATCCCAAATGAGGAAAGTAGGGCCTATCGTATTGCGATGTATAGTCATGTCCGGGAGGTCCTGGTGCAGAATTTCTTAGAGGAAGGCCACAAATATATTTTCCCAAAAACGACACACAACATTAGCAGTGAGGTACAGGAGCCCATCCTAGGGCCCAGGCTTGGTCCCTGGAAAGGATGCAGGGGCAAGGCCCCAGCAGGGGGTTCAGCCTGAGCCCCGAGGCGTTTTGGATGTTATCTATTGTATGACCTTTTTGAAGAATAGTACATATCGTAACTTTTCCTTATCTGATTTGTCATCTACCACTTCACCTCTAATGCCTCAAAATGATGTACCCCTTCCACAGACCGGTTGGCCTCAATTGTTAATGTCTTCACCCCTGTGTTGTGACGCTTGTTGAGTCGGATCACTTAGGGTCATTCATCAATCATATCATAGTGAGGGCACAACTTATAGATCCTCAAAAACTAACATTATAGAGTGTGAACATTGATTCCTGGTTCCTCTTTTTCTTCGTCTGCGAAAGAGATTTTGTTGATTCTTGAAGAGCCTGCTGCCTATAAGCTAGTTTTTTAGCTTCAAAGTTAAGTTGACATTTGGTTCCTGTTTACGTCTTTCCAATCTTTTCTGTATTTTAGTTTGTCTTCTTCTCCTCGATTAACTTTGCTTCCACAAATTCATTTGTTCGTAAAACAACAATTTTAAATTCTCAACATAATTTTGCTAGGGGTTTCTAAATCTCGCAGTTCCTCTATTCCCTTTATTTTTTTCCGCATTTAATTTTAAGCCACCAGCACTAGTTCCTCCGTCAGCCTGGACTTATCTGAGCAACGTTATAATCCTTCAAAATTTTGCACCCATATCATACACTAATTTTCTGTCTTTGATATCCACATTCCCCATGTTTAGAACCACTTTAATTTCCCTTTTCCTCATAACTTTCTTAGGTTTCTTCTTCACGTTTTCCTCTCAGTTCCTTCTCATATTTCTCCTAGGTTTCTTTTCCTCACATTTATTATCCTAGGTTTCTTTTCTACAATTTCCTTGGATTTATTTTCCTCACATTTCCCCTAGATTTCCTTCCCTAATATTTCCCCTGGGTTTCTTTTCCTCTCATTTCTCCTAGGTTTCATTTCGTCACAATTTTGCTAGGTTTTTCCCCTCACATTTCATCCAGGTTTTCCTCATACTTCTAAACTTTTTCCCACATTTCTCCTAGGTTTCTTTCCCTCACATTTGCTCTAGGCTTCTTTCTTCACGTTTCTCCTAGACTCCCTTTTCTTCACATTTCCCCAATTTTCTTTTTATCACATTTCTACTAGGTTTCTTTTTCTCACATTTCAACTGGGTTTCTATTCCTCACATTTTCCCTAGGTTTCCTTACCTAGAGTCCCCCTCACTTGCCGAAATATCTATTAAGAGAACTCTTTGCCCATTTTATCTTTCTCTGTCTTTTCTATTTTTCCTTTCCCTTCTTTTCCTCTTTGTCCCTTTTCTTCCAGTTTTTCTCTTTCCTTTTTCTTAATTTTTCCCTCAAGATTTTTTCCGTTTTCATTTTTGTACCCCTTTGTCTCATTTCCTCAATTTGAGCTCTCATTTCCTGTGAGCGGCGCTCCCAGCTCCCGCACTTTTTGCACCCCTGACATTATTGATCCCTTGAAAGGTCACTGCCATAGATTGACAAAATGATTATAATAGAGCATATTTATGGAAGGTGGACCATTGCCTATATACTTTTTGGCAGACAATTGTCTAATTGTCTTTCCAAATAATGTTATGAGGTTTAATCTGAATCTAGTGCACATTCATTTATTCCTACTATTTATAAGCCAACTAGAATAACAGAAAATAGCAGAACCATCATTGAGAGAAAACATACCTATAACCAATAATAAAAATGTAAACTCTTAAACCGTATTACTGATATAAGTGATCACTTACCAGCAATAGTATAATGACAAATCACAAAAGCATACAGCCACGCTTGACAAAGGAATACACCGATGTTGGCCAGATGATGTTTTAAAAATTTAATAGGCCGACGCAACAAATTGGATTAATTAGTAAGCAATTCACAAAGCAATGATCCAAAAGATGGGCGAGCTAGAAGTGTTTGAAAGCACTTAGCAAGGATCTAGTATCATTTAGGCCACGATGCCAAAGCGAAAAGCTGCTCGGTTAAGGACTAAGGTGGCGCACCCTGGGACAGTACAGTAAATTCTCAGAAATAATTTTTTCTAAAATTATAGAAATCAGTTTTACGTGTGTTCTCACTTCTTGATGTGCACATTCTCGAGAAAATTATTGCATCTTCAATTTATGCCCTGAATATCAGGGACTAACGGATGCTACAGCATGATCCTATAACTCCAGCAAATTATGGGGGCTATTGATAAGTAAATCGTCGGTATGGTAGATAGCCAAACACTTCTACCAAGATTCCTTTTCATCTGAACTGCAGAGCTATTGTTATATCCATGCAACTGAAAGGATTCAGGTGTTATACCATCACCCCGATTTAGATAAGCTAGTTTTCAAGACGTGGAACACAAATTACCTATCCTCTTTCACGAATAAATAAAGTTAGAGGTGTCACTGTGTGTTCAATTTCTTGGCCTATATTTCACCTTTATTCGAAAGGGAAACGTAGGTGAACAAAGGTACATTATGAAATAAAGGTTGGCAAACGTGTACTCTGATAAAATCTTTGTGCAGAACACACACACTACTGCGCGTAAGCCCATTTTTGCAATTATTGCTTTAATGCAGAATCGAAAATCATTCACCTATATGAAATTGCAGGTGAACCGGGTGCCGAACAAACTTTTAATTTGTTATTTAATATGATTACGTTATGGTTGTTGTTCTGCACCAAGAGGTTAGGTCATAGCTTGCCAATCAAAATTTCCTTCATGATTTTTCGTTTCCTTTTTGAATAAATGATGAAATATACGATCAAAGTTATTAAACTCCCAGCAGAAGTTTGAGTTTTATTTTCTTCGTGAATGAGGCTGTAACTCAATCTAAATCGGGCGGTGAAAACAATTCAAAGGCTTTTAACGTCATGGACAATAAAAATGGCTTTGCAGTCCCATAGAATCTGAAGTCCGTTGTCCTATTCATCCTATTCATAACGGGCTCATCGGGCTTATCAATAGCACCATTATTTGCTGGAGTCAATGGAAGGTGGTGTACATCCCTTGGTCACTGATATTCAGGGGAAAAAAGGAGATGACATTTAATTCATTTTCAGAAAATGTGCACATACTAGAAGTGAGAACACGCGTAGAACTGATTTTGATAATTTTAGACAAATTATTTAGCAAAATTATGCACTTGTTAGGGGTGCGTCACCTTTGTAAACGCTATGAGATCTTGCCCGCTAGCCTAATTATCTTACCTAGTGAAAAAGGCCAATGTGCAGTAGTCTTCAGTACCACAGACTGCAAACAGAAAGTTCAGGACTTTTGGAAGATAGTAATGACTTTGTTCATCTCAAGAGAGTACCAACCAAAACTTCAGAGATCAACTGAAGTCCATTCTGAAGAGACTTTGTCATGTTGATTGTTATGCCTGCGTACCGCTTACCTAAAATCTACAAACCCACTTCACGCTCTATTATTTAATCCATTGATTAATTACATGCCAGATAGCCTAGTTTGTTGAAGATATATCACCCTATCTGTTGAGGTTATAATGGAAATATTGCCTTTTTTGCCAGGTTTACCTATATAATTGGGCTTGATGAACTATTTCAACAGAAAGAGCAGTTTCCCCATTAGCGTTTAACATCTTTATGAAGTGGTTTGAACACTACACCCCCATCGTCCTTGGCCAGGTACGTCATATTATGGCAAGATAAAAAGGTCATAAGGTATCGCTCACAAAGCGCTGCTTTCTTAGCAACGCGTTGCTTTCGGAAAGCCAGCCAAACAGAAAATATGCTGGGCCATATGGAAGAACAGAGGAATACCCAGGGTAAAGAATAAATAAACAAAACAAACAAACAAAAGTCAAAAAGAAACGCGTTGCTTTGCGCCAGTATTTAAGCAACGTGTTGCTAATGAAAACAACGTGTTGCTTTTATTAGCAACGCGTTGCTTAAAGCAATAACATCACATTTTTGAAGAGCGCCCCCAATTTTCAAAATTTGATATTTTGCACAGTTATGTTGGTAATTGTCTAGGAAACTATACTTGCGAACGAGAATGCTCAAAAATGCTTATTTATCATAAAATAAGTGATTTTGTAATTAAAATTGGTATCTCAGTTTGTACTTAAAGGCAGAGCTGGAAATGCTAAGTTTATGTCCGTCCATGATGAAATAGTGCCACCTCAAGAAAATGACCTCTTACAACTAATATAGATGAGCGTAGACACGTACATGGCGCTATTTCCCGGCTATTTCACATTGGAAGGCCATTTCCAACAGCCGCTGAATTATTATCGGAGATCTCCGATATTAATTATTTTAATTACAAAATTCCTTCGATTGCAACACAGAGACATTTTCGAGCTTAACCATTCACAGGTATAGTTTACCAGCCAGTTACCAATGCAACCGTGTAAAAGTCTCGAAATTTTTGGAAAATTGGGGGCGCTCTTTAAAAAAAATGTGCTATTATTGCTTTAAGAACTGTCAGAAAGCAACGCGTTGCTTTTTTACTTTCCTGATTGGCTGGGTTTGCAACGCGTTGCTTTCCGAAAGCAATGCTTTGCTAAGAAAGCAACACGTTGTGAGCAATGCGTTATAACCTTTTGGCTTGCCATATACGCCGGTGATACGTTCGTTGTTATTCATAAATATTGGTTAGTTTACCAATTACATCAATAGTATCTCACCTTCCATCAAATTCACTATGGAACAGTACGGCGGTCCGGAAAGTGTGTAGTCTGTGTCACAGACTTCGAAAGATATTATCTAAATTAGTACTGCGCGGGAGATTAACGTTATCAGTCCGTCATAGCGAATGCATGCAAATAAAACTTAATCTCAAATATCTCCGGAAAACGAAGGGGTTCTATGGAGATTTTTTGCATCAGAGGGTCCGTTACTATGTTTTGTTTTGGATATGCATCGTAATTGGGTCTGAACCTATAGAACCTAGCGAGAAAATTGAACGTTTTTGTCGGGTACTTCGGTGTTCGCAAACACGGAAAAGTTAACACGCAATCGCTACGGACCGCACCCTTTTTCCCACAATGCCTTTCGATATTATTCCCAATCTGAGAATTTCAAAACGCCCGCGCCAACTTGTTTTTTTCAATTTTAGGAAACAGGATGAGGTACTTACCGGACCGCGTATGGAAAGATAAAAAGTGGCTAATTAGCCATATTGGACGTAACTTATCCACAGCAAGGTAATAGAACAACGAAGATCATCCATATTTTGCAAACCCAAATACACAGTTCAGGGATGAAATCCTCATCCTGAAGAAGGGGAAAAAATAAATCAATTAAAAAACAGAGACAAATTCTCGGTGTGTGTGGGTACAAACGCTCCCACCTCTTGCAATCTCAGGCCACTTCAAACATGACTATGCTTCTGCTACATAAAGGCGAACCCTTCCCCACGTATTAATGTTTTTTTTTGGGTGTCAGAAAACCTTTCTGAAATGTTCAAACAAGCAGGGTACACTTCCCCAAAACCATGAAACATATAGATATAGAGGAGGAGCACGGACCAGGTTCAAAACATCATCGTTTACCCCTTCACTACAGAAAGGTGTGACACCTTTGCGAGTTAGTATGGACCCTCTATATCAACGCTAGGTAGATAGTACTATCAAATTGTTGGTGTCACTTTTTCAAATAGGGCCAATTTAAGTTTTACAGGGGTCACAAACTTTTAAAATCTCCAATCATGTTGAAATGTATGCCAAATTGTCCGTTCTAGTTTCATAAGGATTCCAAAAAATGTATATTGTACCATCTATGACCATGGTTTTGGGAAGTTATAGGGTAAAAATGGCTAGATGGTTAAAAAAAGGTGTGTCAAAATTCTCAGCCCGGTGCTCCAATTTTGACAATGAAGAAAGTTTATTAATCTAGCTTAAATGTGCCAAAATAAGGGATAGTTTGTACCATATGCGGTGTATAGTTATCATGTTATGCGACAAAATAGGTCATAGGGCAACATAATCCTATTGGCGTTGACCTTCTTTGACCCTTATCTCCGTAAGTAAACATTTAACATAATCAAAACTATACTTTTTGGGAGTCCTCCTACCTCAGGAAATAATGTGCAAGTATGAAAAATATGTTGACCCCTGTACAAATTGAGATTGACCTTTTTTACCATTTTAGTAAATTTTACCCTATAAGGGTAAAATTATAGGGTAAAATTTACTAAAATGGTAAAAAAGGTCAATCTCTTTTAAAGAATGGCATTGGGCTTGATTCCTACAATGGCATATTCTACTGAACTGCTCAAAGTAGGTTTCCTAGTAAGATGACAATCAAGGAAACAGAGAAAAAAATTTGGAGCATGGCAAGACTCTAAAAAAGGTGCAAGGAGGGAGAGAGATATGGTCGTCAAAGAACAGAACAATCAGCCGTAAATAATGCCGCAGTGGGTAGAGAGCTGAATAATAAACTCTAGAACCAGCAATGGACCTTGGAATTTGAGAGTATTATTGGCCATGAGTTTCTTAAACATTTTTATGTTGGGGATATTTGCATCCATGGTTTCCTTTGCTAATGCTAGCCGTGGACAAAGTATGTTGCATCATTTTTAGGGAAATAGTCATTGTTTGGTTATTTTTTCACCGTTTTCTTTCTTGTTTTCACCAGATGTTCAAAAAGTACATATTTTCATAATATAAAAGCTAAAACAAGGATACGAATTGATTAAGTAAGCAAAAATGGCCGTTTCTGGAGGGTAACGTTCTTTCTGAGACACCCTGTAATACTCTTTGTAAACTATGTTCTAACAAAGAGACCCTCCAGCACATTCTTAATATTTGTACCACCTCTCTCAATCAGGGTACGTTTACTTTGCGCCACAATTCTGCCCTGTCCACCATTCTTGGATATTTGTCTGACGCTATATCGCCCACAATGCCATTTCCGATATCAAAATCTTTGCTGATATTTCTGGGTGGACTAATGGTGGAGGTACCATTCCACCCAACATTTACATGCAAGTGAAGAACATGTGTAGAGAGTTATGTGAAGCAGTTCAACGTGTTGTTGATAACACGCAATTTTTAACTCTGCTTTTTGCCCCTGCTTTAAATTTTTGAATCTAGTAACCTAAGGGCCAAAAAAGATGTTTCTCCATAGCAGAATGTTATGCTGATTTTCTCTTTTTTGTCCCCATTTGCTTTGGTAATCGTCAGTCGTGGACCGGTGTTTGTCGTTGTCAAACTAATCCCACTCTCTGCAGTTGTGGCTCTGTTTTTGGACATTTTATTTCCCCTCATCTTTTTCTTCTTTCATTTGATTTTTTATTTTTCTTCCTTCTTAAAATCAAAGTCTTCTCTGGATAATCAATCACAGTACATTTGAAAAATACTGTCCACTCGTTTTGTTCTATAAAACAATTAAAACGCTGAAAATTATTAACCCCTATTCATGTAATTTTATTATGCGACCTGCAGATGACCTCACTTCCAGAATAAAAATATTGGCTTTGTAAGCTTGAGATATTCCCTCCAAAAAGCCTAAACAAAAATAAAGGACAAAAGTTATAAGAAAATAATTAAAATGTCGTATGCGACGATAATTCTTATATAATCCTATATGATTTCATTTCCATGGTAACCGGAGTAGCGATTAGTGCGAACCTTGAACATCAGTTCAAAATGAATTATATTGCAAGTAAAACCACTGTTGTACTCTTCCGGTCCATCTTAAAACAAAAGATACCTGCATGACGTTTTAAACTCCCATTCGAACTGCACTTGGTCAAAAAAGAAAGCTCTGTCACTATCGCAGACATGGGATTATCATTTTGAAATTCTCCACGCACGATGCTGAATAGTTCAACACAACGTTTCATTATACCATATGGCTTTGTTTACTCATACCTCATAATGGTGGACAAGGATGTGTGGATTGGTCTGCCATGTTTTCGTCGGTGTCTCGGACATGAGAATTTAAATGATCAAATTTCATGGCGCAGCATTGAAAGACCTACAAAAACAGATGTGGATGGCGACAACTTGGTGAGAGAAAACCTACTGTGGGCATGCTAATGATGTGCGAGTATGGAATTTGATGCTTACTTAGTAGGATTAAATTGTCGATTTGGATAAATAACAATATTTCCAAATGCAATTGTAGAAGAACTATACTCCGATCTCTTCATAAAACAATTAACACGTTTGAGTTTTGGTTATAAGTGGTTAGTTTCAATAAATGCCTACAATTAATCACCACCCGAGGCAATTCAAATAATGTATCCATATTTTAAAATTGTTGAAGTAAAATTAATTGCGACAAGTTTACATCGATGAGTTATCTGCAAGTTAGCGTTAATTTATGTAACTGTAATGTAAATTTAAATCAATGATATGCAACAAAATAACAGGGATGTTAAAATGATTCATTCCCTGAAATAATAATTAATGAGTTAATGAGATAATCATCCTTGCCCACCAGCGGGACGACCGGAGGAAAACGAATAAAATGTACTTGAAACTAATTTTAAAAATATCATTAACCCTTTATGTGTTTGTAGTGCGGAATTAAAATATCCGTAATATCCACTACTATAGAAATGAATAGGGAAATGATAGCCCAATTACTGACACAAATTAAAAATACTATAAGTCAGAAAGGTGTTATGACGTCTAGTGGATGCCAAGGTCAGAAATACCCTTTAAACACAAACAAATGAGCCTTGTGTACAAATATAATCTGAATTTTATAAAATAACACCGATTTAATGTGATTTTAACCAGGTTGATTGGTTCAAGAATTTGGAATGTCTAAAACATAATTACAATTCAATAATGATACATTCAATGTTAAGATTTTACAGTCTTACAAGTCCAGTTCAGATGTGACGACTTATTAAGAGAAGCGTTGCAGTTCAACGATGACATGTCCTCACAGCGAAGACTCCAAAATGACAGCATGCAATCAACGGTATAATCCCTGGGAATCTTCTCAGATAACCTGAAGATAACTTTGTCCAGCAGTTGACGGGGTTGTCCCTCGAGGACACTAATATTCCACAGCATATCAGTCCGGGATATAATCGCCACGATTTCTATCTGTTGTAAAAGTCCACTTTTACTTTTAGGACCACAATTTAGAATCCTATTTTGATTCACTTTTGGCTTCAAAGACGACAGCAGACTAATTATAGCTTTTCGCTCACGTGGTATCTAAAATATAATAAATCTTGCAAGTTAACTACTGGCTGGCCAATATAGCTTCTGGCCAAGTTCTCCTTATGTGCACAATATTTCACAATTGTATTTCCTATACCAAAAATAGGTATTACAACATCATCATCATGCATAAACATAACCTAAACACTGTCAAATTGGATCTCATATAAATGACATCATCTGCATTGCATCATCTCACATAAATGATATCATGGGAAACTACCTATTTTTGCCATCTAGAATGATCTCAAGGCATAAACAACTTGACTCATTTTCTAAATTTAGCATTTTGGGAAATTCTGTTCATCTCTTGCACAATATATTACAAACAAGCTAAGAACTTTTCCCATGAGAAATCCTCTCTCAAGTAAAATAGAAAAAATAAGATGAAATAATATTTTAATCACAAAATGGAGGATCCTATAACAAAGGACAATGTTTTATCAGGCGGGTGACACTGTGTACAAATGTCCATAGACAATTTCGATATCGATGGTGATAGCGCCACCATTTTCGATAAGCTATATAATTATTTATGCAGCATGACGTAAACCGGGGGATGACGTAGCGTAATAGCGCCACGTACGACTGGCGAACTATAAGCTACGGATTTCATGCAGATCAGTGTTCAGTACGCATCCATTCTCTTGATCGAGTGTCCTATCCCGATTTATTTAGGATCCCTGGTTTTATCTTCTGCAATATTAAAACACCAAGTTTCTTGTGTTTTCGTGTTATTACAAGCGTTGTTAGAAAATGACGCCATTTTGACGTTCATCTGAAGCAATGCTTTGCCCTAATTTGAAGAAAGAAACAATATTATTTTTATTTGCAGATATGCTATTGTCTTAAGACTCTCTGTATGTGGTGTGATCTCTATGCTACCCCACCCCTCGAACGGGGAGTGGAAGTAGCCCTGACCACTTAAAGACACTCTCAGCGATTTGTTCAAAATATAAACAAATCGCGCCCATATTTGTCATCGGTGTCCATTTTTGCACTGTTGTATTGGAAATTGTTGTAGTAAAGACCCTTGTAAGTAAACCCGCTGTATTTGTCAAGAAATGACGAGTTTTATTAACAAATAAAACAGTCGTAAATGGCATCTTCAAGACCGCTTGAAAATGCTTTAGTGTTTTTTTTTTTTTTTTTCACAAGAACAGTGTTTTTTTTTTTTTTAAAATTAATTTCAAGTTTTTTTACATTTACACACAAATTTAGTCTTTGTCAAAGATGCCTCGACCAGAATAGCCGGAGGCGCGTGTAAAAGGCGAAGCCTTCGGCCGAGCGGAGCAAGGCGTCTTTGCGCAAATAGGGATAGTTCTGTGCATGGCATAATGTATCAATCAAAGTATTATGTGGTCATCATATGGGGGATTGTACCTCTTAATTGATTGCTCGTGCCAAGATTATCTTTCAACTGAACCCTTTCTTTAACCACAGTAACATAAAACAATGCCGCCAGACGGTAGTATCACATTTGTTTGACGGCAATGTATTCATACGGCGCCTTACTATGTATTGCCCAATCAGTCCCAGGAAAGTTACGGAAGATTTATCCCGAAAAATAAAGAAAAAAACACACAAAATAAATGCGGAAAGGCGAAGCACAATAGACTCACCGTGAGAGGGTGCTATACCACACCGTCTGCATGGACCGTAGGAAATAAAATAAAGCGCAACGCTTGGATGAAAGGCTAACACAAAATGAGCATTTTGAATTTGTAAAAAAATCACTCCTGTGCTTTAAGTGTTAATATAATTGGTACAGAAAGTCTATGGCAAGTATTTGCACCACCAGAATGGGGAAAAAACTTGATTTTTCGTTAATCAGGGTTTTTAAAAACTTTGTTTTCGATTAGAAAAACCAGGTATATCAATCGAAAACCCCGGTTTTACTGTGTCCTTGTGCAAATACGTTTCATAGGCAGGTATAATGCACGATTATAGAAGAGATAAACTACGTTTTTTCGATCGAAAAAAAAACACTATTTTTCGCCGGTAACTAGGTTTAACAATGGTTTTATAAACACTAGCTTTCGATTCGATCACTGTTTTTTCAAGAAAAAAAAATCGTTTATCAAATTCGTTAAGCAGGGTTTTTAAAAATCTGATTTTTCGATCGAAAACTAGGTTTTTTGGCCGATAAACCAAGGTTTTTTTTTTAATTTTGCTTTTAAAGTAAAAACTCGTTTTTCGATTCGAAAAACCTAGTCTTTTTTTTATGTTTTTTTTCCTTTCAATTGTGCAAATACTTGCCATATTAGTCCTCAATTTAGTATCACTTTTTAAATGTAAACATGTTTAAAACACCAAAACAGCTTTTAATGTTACGGCTACCGTTAATTCGATTTTTAAGAATATTGTGGATACAAATTTCATTGCTATCTTTAACTTTAAAATAGAATTGTTTGAAAGAAACAAAATGTTTAGAAACGCTTTAAAAATTTTAACACTGTCAAGTGTACAAAGTGCACCATATACATAAGCAACACAAAGTTGTAATGGATGTCGTAAATGCTATGCTTACCAAAAAAATACTACAAAATAAATAAATAAATGGTATATATAGTCCTAACACTAAACACTCGTGTTCTTTAATATCATCTAAATAATGTGTTTTCATACAATAAGATATGAACATGACATAAATACTCAGATAAAAATTATTTTAACTGCGGTTAGTTTTAATTATCAAGAGAGGTTATTCGCAAGGCGGCAAAAGTAGAGGCAGGTATCGCCAGGCTTTATGGCCGCCCTGCCTTTGCTTCGTGTATTTGCAGTTGATTATAGCAAGCCTTCTTTTTACACTAATATAACCGGTAAAATATGATTCATGGATTTTAAGAGAACAATTTATTTTCAACAAAAGAAAATGAATCGACAGCCTGTTAGGTACATCCCAAGGTAAACAGAATGAGTTAAATAACACACTGAGGTTATGTAATAGAGATCCGGCTTTTAGAATGGGGGAAAATCCAAGCATCTGGCGAAAGCAGGTATGGGTCGGAAATCAATTCACGTTATGTTATGACACGCTCATGGATCGAACTCATACAATCGAAACAATGTTTTATAAAAACGATTTGCCCTCTCCCACTGGAGAAAATCCATATGAAAGTGCTCAAACATGCAAAAATCTGTATTTTTAAATTCTCATCGGTTCTTCGCGAGCGTCCAAGCTACCGCTCTCTCTACCTCCCTCTCTCTCTCTCTCTCTCTCTCTCTCTCTTTACCTCTCTCTCTCTCTCTCTCTGCCTCTCTCTCTACCTCTCTCTCTCTCTCTCTCTCTCTCTGCCTCTCTCTCTACCTCTCTCTCTCTCTCTCTCTGCCTCTCTCTCTACCTCTCTCTCTCTCTTTACCTCCTCTCTCTCTCTCTCTCTCTCTCTATCTCTCTCTCTCTCTCTACCATCTCTCTCTCTCTTTCTCTCGAACAGACTCGGACGTGACAGAATTTAGGCACTGTAGATATTGTCAGTTCAGGTCTACGTTTGGGAAATCATTACCAATCCTACCAACGGGCTTACTTCATTTCTCCTTGTCCCTACTTGTGGTGCACGTGTGTCGGTCCTTTTGGTCTGTGTGTCTGTCTCTCCCTCCGCTCTCCCTCTCTATTTATTTTTTACTTATTTATTTATTTATTTATTTATTTATTTATTTATTTATTTATTTATTTATTTTTTTATTTATTTATTTATTTATTTATTATTTATTTATTTATTATGACATACAGAAATGTTAAACATACCACGAAATTTAGTTCTTAAATCTACTTTACCGTTTCATATTCAATCTTCACTGAAAGGAGCGCGTCCAAAGTTTATTAGAAAAAATTTAAGATGTGTAAATGTTTTGAACAGCGAACGTTTCAGTTACACAATTGGCACAGCAATTAGTTCGAATTACCATCACTAAAGTGACATTAGATCAGCTAGAAATATACAGTATAAAAGATAAGTGAAACGCTCATGACAATTACAAACCCAAACGGTTGAAAGTGGGAAACTCTCTCCACGGATGACAATATACTTACTCCTATCTTCCGAATTATTTAAGAAGCTCATAGGGATGACGCCCTCAACAGTTTCACAATATTTTCATCTGCACTATTAACAGAATGACTCATTGCCCAAGCAAATGCACTCTAAGAGGTGGCAGTATACACTGTCTGTCTGCTCCTCATGACACTTACGCATACAGAGTGTTATGTGTTCAGCTGCACATCACCAATATTCAATTCGGTGGTGTATGCTTATATGAGATTTTGGCCCGAAATTAGGCTCAGTAACATATGGTTCAGGGCCAGACTCTCAGGGCGCATATGCTCCTGGTGCATCATGCTCTCCTGCGAGCATAAATAATCTGGAAAAATATTCTAGCCTTTGAAACATAAATAATCTGGAGAAATATTTAAGTCAAATATGCTCAGGAGCATATTTGAATATGATCCTGGAGCATATTTGAATATGATCCTGGAGCATATTTGAATATCACATATTTGCCATATGCTCCTGAACAGTTGGAATAATCTAAGTCAATACTTCTCCATGAACGAGTTGCAAATGCTCCTGGGGAATGCGCATTAATATTTGACTTAAAATATTTCTTCAGATTATTTATGCTCCAGGACCATATATGCACCTGGAGCATAATTCCGGGCCAATTTCTCATGGAGCGGTGGGCGTGCCATATCAGACCCTCCAGAAATACTGTCCACCTCTGGTAATACCAGGTCACGCTTTACGGGAAAAAGTCTATCAAGCGCCAGAAAGCACCAGCGACTAGATGTTATGTAGGTTTGCATGGTACACTTTAATTATACTCGCATTGATACGTTCGTCCCCCTGGAGTTTTGGACCTATTCCAATACGTCGGAGAGGGAAAATGAAAGAACTCTCAAAGTGCACGTGCCACACCGGATTACTTGCAGGACCATCCTGTCATTGTAACTCACCACCTGCCACTAAATACATTCATTCATGTCTGGAAACGCACTATATGTATTTCAGGCCTTAACATTGCTCACAATAACATGATTAACAGAAGGCCCTGCGCCTCATTGAATTTTTCACCTCCGCAGAAATGGTACGGGGTCACTATCATATGATCGAGTCAGAGTGAATATTGGATAAGCAGTGCATTTTTTAACAATTGTATGCATTATGTTCATTATTGTTAGGGGAATCATTCATGTGTACGCCCTTGTATAATCAATTTTGTGTGTTGAATTTGGAACGTACCGCCAGGAATGCCAGGATGCATATTATTCCCTATAAGACTAATTCAGGCGCTATCCAATATCTGCCTTGTGGTGATATTTTTTGTGGTTATTTTTAAAAACCTAAATGGATAGATTGATTGGCTTTGAGGATTTAATGTATTTTTTCTTAGGGGGAAATTGGTTGGAGGGCTAAAAACGAACATTTAAAATTTTAAAATAAGGCAAAATTGACCTGTGTTGCTTTTGTGTTAAAACAATCGGCTTCCGTTCAAAGTTATGGTCGAAAATGTCGTCTCGCGACTTGAAATTCCTCATGATATTTCTTATTATTTTTCTTGTTTCCTCAAGCTGCGATATTTATTTTTCACACTTAAAATTATATCTCAAAAAGTAATTAAGCTTTTTGACCTCTAATTTCCACATTTTAATGAAAATTCAAGTGCTGTTTTTTTTGTAATTGTAATAATTTTTTAAAATAGCATTTATAAAATATAAAAAAAGTAAAACAAGAACAGTGTTTCTAGACAAATTGCCGATCCTTTAAAAGTACATTTCACGATTGTCTTCACTGCGCGCAGGATTTACGTTAATCATGAATGATGGATCAAAAGTAAATTAAAACCTATCCATAGACTACATACGGTCTGATAGAATAGCCCACTCGTCCCATGAGAACTAGGTATTTTCCTCGATTTAGATTTTAAATGTTATTTATAGGCCCCTTCCAACCCCCATATTCCCCCTTAAGTGAATTAAAATAAAATTTTGCCCTAAAGTTATTAATTCTTGATTTTTTTTTTTTTTTGTTTATTCTCGTTTGTCACTTCCAACAGCTGTGTTGTATCATTATTGTAAATTGCGTTATTTTTACTTGTCTTATTCCTGGGCCAGCAATAACCATAAGCCCTATCGGGTTTTGTTCCATTCCCCCGCTGGTCCTAGCATATCATATCATATACCTCACCAGTTCATCTTAGCAGTCTACAACTTGATACTTTGATGTATTATTTATAGTATACTGTTATTACTATTTCTGTCACTACGAATATGGTTATCTGAATAAATGCACTTGAAACTTGAAAAAAAAAATTTAATGTATCAAATGTCGAACTTTGTATTTGGCTCCTTTTTTGAAAAAATATTTTACCATACTCTTACCGTGTTATTAATAATCATGATTTTTTAAGGTGCTTGTTCCGAATTTATGTGTATTTGTTCCTCTACTTGATATGGAGAGCCTGGCACTTGCACATACACCCCATCAAGTACCGCGGGAACAAACTTGCGTTTTGATGGTCGACCAATAATGCATGTGTCCAAGCCCTATTCAATACTGTGCTAATATTGATGGTTAACCACTAAAACGGCGGTTTTTTTGTTTATAAAATCTTGGGAATGAAATTGATTTGAGGGCTCCAAATTTCGGACGACAATGAGAAAAATACAACCTTTCATCTGATATCAAAATCGATACTAGCTCCGGGTAAATCATGGGGTCCCCAAGGCGATCGGAACACGCACTTTAAGTTTTGAATCGGGCAATACACGTTATTATCTATCAAAAATGTGAGCCCGGATAATTGTCAAAACGATTCAATTGATTTATTTCATTAAACCATTAAGGGGGGTCTACGTTTTTTGCCAATTTCGATTCAATTTTCTTGACTTACCAATATGTTTTACATATGCATGTTGTAATATCATATTATAAGCCCATATGGTGAAAAGTTTTGAAAAATGTCATTATTTTTATCTTGTTGCCATGGTAACTGAACAGGCCTCTGAATGGCTAACACTTGAACAAACGTAACGCTTACCAGTAACTGCCTCCACCATACGTGGGTAGAAGGTGCATGGTACAATGCGCAGAAAACCATGGATCCGGATTTTGATATGGGTTGCCATGTGGGCAACCAGAGCTGACCAATTAGGGAACTTTATTCATAATTCAAAAGTGAAGTCCTAATTACAAATTCCGGCTCCATGGTTTTCATAGCCCTTTGGATCCTTACTATATGTGCCAAATTCATGTTGATACGACCTTTCCTTTTTTTGAGTTACGTGTTCCGCGTTTCATAAAAACACGATTTTCACCATTTGAGATATGAGCGAAACGTCATTGAAATATTAAAGCCATATTAGCACATTTTTTTGAAGAGGCGCCCCCATTTTTTCAAATTTGGAGATTTTTTACACGTTAGCATTGGTAACTGGCTCGTAAACTATACCTTTGAAGGTTAGGCTCGAAAATGTCTATGTGGTCACAAACGAAGGAAGTTTGTACTAGAATAATTATTATCGGTGATCCCGATATAACACGGGCTGATGGAAACGCTTCCAATGTGAAATAGCCGGGAAATAGCGCCATGTACGGGCTACGCCTCACCATTAGTTGTTTTAATAGTTTCATCACGTCCAGTTTGAGGTTATTTTCTAGAGGTACACTATTTCATCATGACGTACATAACTAGCATTTCCATTCTCTGCCGTTCATTCCAATCTGGGATCCCAATTCTAATTACAAAATCGATTATTTGTGATAAAATACGCAATTTTTAGCATACTCGTTCGCAGATATAGTTTACCAGACAAATATACCCCAACGTAGCCGTGGCAACATATCAAAATTTTGAAATTGGGGGCGCTCTTCAAAAAATGTGCTAATATTGCCTTTAAAGTTGCAAAAAACTATTAATTTGGTCCATATTTAGGAAATAAATTGTTCATTTATTTAAAATATAAATTATTACTTTTTTGAGTGCATTTGGTTGGTGCAAAGTGGGGAGGATCTCTAATGGGTAAATTATTTTTTTAATAAGCGTCTTAAATATCACTGGGTGAGTGATAAATAAAGAAATACATAAGATGTGAGAGCTGAAAATTTGATGTATTTAATGTTTTAATAAATTAATTTGAAAAAGCTCATAATAAAAAAATATATATATTTGCTTAAAATCACAGGTGACACTTTTTACATACAAATTTATCAAAAATGCATCGAACTTGCAAGACTTGCTACTTACTCGATCATAAAATTGAACGGAAAGTCCTATTTACCTCAACAAAAGCAAATGAACGCCCGAACGTTTACACTTTCCTATCATGCTCTAATCTCAATTGTGCTAGTAGACTCCTTTTTCTTCAATTTGAAAACATAGACCCCCTCTTAAACCTCGTACTAAAAAATATGTTTGTTTGCCGTACGGAGTAAAAATATAAAGGCCGTCGTGGGATTTTTTTGGATAGAAAAAAAAAACTTCACAATGCACTTTTAAAGCTTTTCTTCCATGACCTAGCAAAGATTTTTTATTTATTGGTAGTTTAGTTGAGTATCTTGTTTTGATTTTTTTCACCTTTGTGTCGATATTTTTTTTAAATTGTAAACGAAAATCATGGGTCGGTTGGCAGATTGTTTCTTATTTGTTAAATTTTTAAATTTCATGAAAACGTTTTGGTGTTTCTAGTAAATGGACAGTAAACGAATGGTATTAAGCGATCTGGTGATTATACGAAATGGGATAGACAACCAAACTGGTTTTAGACAAATGTATTAGCTAAATAACCTACTAATGGTATTAGTACAAGTGGTATTAGAGCAAATGAAATTAGACACTCTGGATTTAGACGAAATAATATAAGACGAAGTAGCAATTCCACCTAAATACAGGTACTAGAACACCTCTTTATATACAATAGATTGAATTAGAAAAATGTCAATGTTGGCCTATTTGTCGTACAATCTGTTTCCTGTACATTTATCTACCTAAAAGAAAAAAAAAAAACTGACAGAACGACAGACAGACAGAATGCATCACAAAGCCATCAGTCACTCAAAATACAACCATTTATCAGGCTTGTCGTCAAATCCTAAAATAGACCTAATGGCAATAGTCAGTGTGTTTGCATATCCTTAATGTCACAACGCACATATTGTTCTCTTATTTATGACACTTTAATTATTACGAACCGGTACTTCACAGAGTGAAACGCCTTTATATGTCGTATGCCAATATCCACGGTGTATATTATGAGAGAAAGGTTATATAATGGTAAAATGTAAATGGTCCACCTGATAGTAAAGGAATCTATGCAATTATATATATGCACCATAGGATATAAAAAACCTTGTTTAGAAAAAAAAAAAAGAAAAAAAAAAAAAGCAAAATCGTACCATAGGCAGGTATAATGCAAAATCGAAAGAAAGACCTGGTTTTCGACCGAATACACCCTTTTTTCGGCAAAAACCCAAGTTCCATGTAACAATTATTTGTCATATGAATCATAAAGCATATATAGGCATAACTCATAAATTACACCCTTCCTGGCACTTTGGCTCTGAATACCCCTCTAATGTGTTGCACCGTATACATGTAAAGTGACTCCCTTCCCCGGGGGATAGCTGGTTGTAATTGCTATCTTCAGTAGGTAGCATCATTCAACTCTGTATTTGTGATTAATGACGGCAAATTGTACAGATGCTGGTTGTTCACGGTGCTATCTCAGTAGATACCATCATGCAACTCCGTATTTCTGATACTGAAGGCAATAATTGTACAGATACGGGGGTTCACAATTGCTATCCCTTCAGTAGAATACATCATTCACCTCAGAATTTGTGATTTCTGAGGGCAATAATTGTACAGATACTGGTTGTTTTACATTGCTTCACACATTTTGTCTTCATTAGATAGCATTATTCAACTCAGTATTAGTGATTATTGATGGCAATAATTGTACAAATGCTGGTTGTTCACGTTTGCTATCTTCAGTAGATCCCATCATTCAACTCAGTATTTCCTGATGACTGAAGGCAATAATTGTACCCGGATACTGGGTTGTTCACATTGCTATCTTCAGTAGATACATCATTCCACTCATAATTTGTGATTACTGATTGCAATAATTGTACAGAGCGGGTTGTTCACGTTGCTTCTTCAGTAGATAGCATCAATTCAACTCATAATTGTTGATTTCTGAGGGCAATAATTGTAGCAGAACTGGTTGTTCACATTGCTATCTTCAGTAGATACTCATTCAACTCCGAATTTGTTGATTATTTGAGGGCAATAATTGTAAAGATACTGGTTGTTCACAATGCTATCTTCATTAGCTACATCATTCAACTCAGATTGTGATTCTGATGGCAATAATGTACAGAGCTGGTTTTCACGGTTGCTATCTTCAGTAGATAGCATCATTCAACTCAGAATTGTGATTTTCTGAGGGCAATAATGTAATCAGATCCTGTTTTTCACATTGCTACTTCAGTAGATAGGCATCATTCAACTTGTATTTCGATTATGACGGCAATTATTGTGCAGATTTCTGGTTTTCACGTTTCTAGATTCAGTAGATACCATCATTCAACTCAGTATTTCGGATTACTGAAGGCAATGATTGTACAGATACTGGTTGTTCCATGCTATCTTCAGTAGATTAGCATTATTCACACTCTGTATTTCTGAGTAATGACGGCAATAATTGTAATGATACTGGTTCACGTTGCTATCTTCAGTAGATACCATCATTCAAACTCAGTATTTCTGATTACTTGAAGGCAATAATTTACATATACTGGTTTGTTCACATTGCCTAATCTTCAGTAGATAGCATCATTAACTCAGATTTGTGATTACTGTGGCAATAATTGTACATAGGCTGGTTTGTTCCCATTGCTATCTTCAGTAGGTCATCATTCACTCAGAATTTGATAAGTTTGAAGGCAATAATTTTACAATGCTGTTTGGTCACATTGCTATCTTCAGTAGATATCATCATCATCTCATATTTGTGTTAATGAAGGCCATAATTGTACAGATGCTGGCTGTTCACGTGCTATCTTCAATAGATAGCATCATTCAACTCATTTTATTCTATTATTGAGGCAATAATCGTGCAGATACTGGTTGTTCACATTGCTATCTTCAATAAAGAGCCATCATTCAACTCAGTGTTTGTGATTACTGAGGGCACTAATTTTACAGATACTGGTTGTTTTACATTGCTATCTTCAGTAGCTAGCGCTATTCAACTCTTATTTCTGATTAATGACACAATAATTGTACAGATGTCTGGTTTTTCACGTTGCTATCTTCAGTATATACCACATTCAACTCAGTATTTCTGATTACTGAAGGCATATTGTACAGATACTGGTTGTTCACATTGCTATCTCAGTAGTAGCATCATTGAACGCAGAATTTGTGATTTCTGAGGGCCAGAATGTATCAGATCTGGTTGTTCACATTGCTATCATTAAGTAGAAGCATCATTCAACTCAGAATTTTGTAATTACTGAAAGGAATAATTTACGATCTGGTTTTGTTCACATTGCTATCTCAGTAGGTAGGCATAATTTAACTCAGAATTGCAATACTGAAGGCAATGATTGTACAGATGCTGGTTGTTGACATTGCCTATTTTCATTAGATATCATCATTCAACTCAAATATGTGAATACTGAAGGCAATAATGTACATGTATTTGTTATGACTGAAGGCAAATTAATTTTTTTTTTTGTACAGATACTGGTTGTTCGTTGCTATCTTCAGTTGATAGCATCATTCAACTCAGTATGTGTGATTGAGGGCATAATTGTACAGAACTGGTTGTTCACATTGCGATCTTCAGAAAAACCAAAAAAAAAAAAATAGATAGCATCATGCAACTCAGTATTTCTGATTAATGAACGGCAATAATTGTAGCGATGCTGGTTGTTCACATGCTATCTTCAGTAGATAGCTTCATGCCAGTCGTTATTGTGAGAACTGAGGGCAATAATGTACAGATACTGTTGTTTACTGCTATCTTCATTAGATAGCATCATTCAACTCCGTATTTCTGATTACTGACGGCAATAATTGTACAGATCGGTTTTAATTGCTATCTTCAGTAGATTAGCATCATTCAACTCAGTATTTGTGATACTGAGCATAATTCTGCATGTGTTGGTTTGTTCGAGTTGCTATCTTCAGTAGATTACCTCATTCACTCAGTATTTTTTATTAGGAATGGCATAATTGTTTCAGATGCTGGATTGTTGACATTGCTATCTTCAGGTAGATAGCATCATTACTCAGTATTTTGTGATTCCTGAGGCATATGGTACATATCTATCCTGAAGCAATATTTGTACAGATACTGGTTGTTCACATTGCTATCTTCAGTAGGTAGCATCATTCAACTCAGAATTTGTGATTACTGAAGCAATGATTTGTACAGATTCTGGTTGTTCACATTGCTATTCAGTAGATAGTATCATTCAACTGAATTTGTGATGTTTGAGGGCAATTGATTGCCAGATGCTGGTTTTCAATTGCTATCTTCATTAATACCATCATTTCCCCTCAGTGTAATTCTGAAAGGCAATACTTGTTAAGGGGGACAGCTGCGGGTTGAGTACGTTGCTATCTTCAGTATATAGCATCATTCAACTCAGTATTTGTGAATATTGAGGCAATATTGTACATATGCGGGTTGTTCAACATTGCTACTTAAGAAGATAGCATCATTCAACTCAGTATTTGTGATTATGGCAATAATTCTACATATGCTGGTTGTTCACATTCCTATCTTCAGTATATAGCCTCATTCACTCATATTTGTGATTATTGAGGGCAATTGTGTAGATTGGTTGTTCACAATGCTATCTTCCAGTAGATAGCATCATTCAACTCAGTATTTGGTGATTGCTATTGTTTTGCTTTTTACGTTTGTGTTTGGTTTACTTTTGTTTTCTTGAAACACGTTCATCGACTATTTTGGAAACGGGTCCAGCTACGTTTACCTTTGGTTCGTCAAATTAACACTCTTCCGCGAGATAAAAATACTTATGGGCGGACGCATAGTGCATCGTTGAACCCTTGATATTAGATATTATATGATAATTGTTATGGGTGTCCAAAGGGGGGAAAGCATACTTCCTTCTTTTGCTTTAATATTGCAACAATCAAGGAAGTGGGGCACAGCCTCCCCTGGGGATGACTTTTTCATTGGCTTGATTGGTTTTCGTATTTCGTGGACTTACGAATTTCATTTCGTGATTGATGACGTATGTCGCAGACATTAACTCCTTATTCAGTAAAAAATTGGTTTTTAAAAATGAGACCCATTGCCAACAAAAAATCATTTCACCATAAATGCACCCATACAAATGAATATCATGAGTAAAGCAACCAACTGCATAGAACACATATATGTATAGTTAGGATATTTTCAGCTCCCAAATTCTGATCACGTTCCTTACTAATATTTATATTGTTTCGTGATACCTCACAAATACTTGAATCATAATGTAGATTACTGCAATACCATGAAAAATTTTCAATAACCCTGAAAAATATTTCAAATTTTAATTTCATGTATATACATAGGACATTAATAGGAATACATCAATTGCGTTAAATACTTATTTTAAGTAAAGTGGTTACTGTAATGCATACGACCTGACATCTAGTAATTCGCCTTTTTGTTTTGGATGTTTCAATATTCTATATAATTTCATTAGCATCAATTACCGCCTTTAATTGTCACACTGTTATCTTTGAAAAGCACGTGAGTGGAAACGATTCTCACATCGGATAATTTCAAAAATTATCCACCCCTGACAATTTTTAAAATTCGAAAATGATTTATGTGAATGTCCCTCTTTTTTTTGTCAAAACAGTGTGGGTTTATTCCCGTTGGAGTTCCCTTGGCATTTTTCATTTATAGCATCTTTGGGTTGTGACCACGATAACGAAATGTGAAAAAGTCTACTATGTGAATAGTTTTTTAGATTTTTTAGTGGTCGTAAGTTAGGGAATTCCAGATCATTTTTTGGTTAGGCTACTCATTACTCATTACTATTCCGTTCCCTCTGTTAAAATCACACATTTGGAATATTAGATATGCTTTTTACGATTTTCGTTGCGGGAATTCCCATGCACTTTTTTATATTTCATGATGGAATTCCCATGCCCTTCTGATTGCACTATGGGAATTTCCGGCATTTCTTGGATATGCAGGGTGTGGGGAATTCCCACTGTCATTTTTTGGAGAGTGTGAATTATTTCTGGATTTACCCATTGCTTGCTTTGTATAAAGTAAGAGCTAAAATACAGTGTATTTTGGGTGATGTAGTAATTTTAAAAGAACAAAGTATCGAATCAAAGCAGTATTTTACGAGGCATAATAGACAATGACATATTTTGTTAATTTAAAAATTTAACTTCTACAAAAGAATTGTGTTTACACTTTTTTACAATGGTTTATAATTTATGTTTTTCGCATAACAAATACAAGTGGATGATTTCAAATTTTGTCCTTTAATTTGTAATGTTGGTTTGGATTTCATACAGTAATAATGAAGAAAATTCAAGAAACTACGAGATTTGGGAAATATTATGAGTCACTACTGCGTTCATGTCTTGCATGATAGCATTGTCAATTGTAATTTGTTATCCATTAAGAAATTATATACATGCACAATATGTGGAATAAGCTTGCAGAAGAACGCATTGAAATGAATGAATAATATTCTGTGAAAGGAAAATATCAATATATTTTTGCGAGTGATACTCGAATTTCCTTCGCCGGGCGGATGTTGGGAAAAGGGTTTCCTTCAGGTAAAAAGTTGTAAAAATGAATGCCGCAAGTTATATGCTCGTTTGATTCATTTCACAATACAAATTCAATGGATTTTTATATGATTTGAAGAGATATGAGTTCATTGTCAAACCTTATTTAATTAAGTGTATACTAGAGTGTGGGCCTGACGTTGGGCGATCCTAGCATGATCTTCCGTGCAAGGCAAACTGACAAAACAACAGAGAAGACAAACCAAATATACCATAAAACCATAATATTTTGAATTTAAATACAAAACTGGATTACATGACTTTTGATGGTTGTGTCGGCTGAAGTAAAGAATATGGGTCCTGGGGGCAACGGATCATCTTCTTTTAAAGACCAATTACATCCCCATTTATACCACACCCGTCCTGTGTAATGTTCATTAAAAATAATAGGCGTTTTCACTGGCAGCTGGACTCACACATTTAAAATCACGTTTTTTTACAGGGTCAGTTGCACGTTTTCCGATCCCTTTTTACAGTTATTTGCACGTTTTGAGTCCCGGCTAACAGTCAAAACGCCGTTATTTTAAAATCATTTTTAACAGTGCAGTTACTTCCTTAATGTCACAGTACGCTAATATTTCGTATGTTGTAGCGTTGCACGCATTTACTGCTCTTTATTGAGATCTTTGGCAGATGTATTTATATTGTCATATACTACAATACATCAAATCGTAAAATTGTTGACGTAATTATTGTCGTATCTGTGGAAAAATCAGGACAGGATCACTCACAAGTAACTTTCACATACTGTCGTATTTCTTTACAAGATATGGCACACCATCTTATAATAAAGAGTTAATAATTTGTGACAAAAATTCAAAGACTTCTCTTAACATTATTTACCGTAAAGTATGCGCATATGTACAAAGTAACATACAAGACCCAAATGCATTTCCAAAGAATTTCATTCGCGAGATATCGGCAGTTTGTGCACGACGATATCTATGTTCACTTGGACTAGTCATATCCCGGGGGATATTTTTTCCGTAATTAACTTGTGAAATTACAATATTGCTTGAATATATAGGACGTTGTCTATTTCACTTTAACAAAATTGGAAACAAATATTGAGCAGAGTGGGGGTCGAACTTGCAACAAGTACAGATTAAGAAGCATTCTTAACCAATAAACTCGCGAGAGAGTTGTTGGCGATTTTGGGATTTTAATTCAATATAAACCTTCATAATAAAGGCAGTCATGCGTATATAGATACACGTAATAATAGATACAATCAATAGCATGTGTTATTAAGTGAACTGTGGCTATGAAAGATGATGCTGTAATACATAAAAGTTAACTACGTAAAAAAATCGCATAACACGAGGTGTTCTCAAGTTTGGTTTGGGTTGGGACGTGCCTCCGAGAGTCTGGAAGTAGGACCCATAGCTATACCAATTTTTGCCCCAAAAAAGGACTCATAGCTATACCAGAGATGCAAAGTTTGGGCCAAATTTAACCCAAACATGTCTTTTTTTTTCTCCAAATTTTGACATTTTAAGCATATATTTGGACAATTTTGGTGTCACATTACGGAAATTGGATTAATTTTCCAACAGTTTTTTTTTTTTATTTTGGATTTCGATAGAGAAAATTTGACTAATTTTTCAACAAATTTGAGAAAATGAGCATGAAAAAATGGGTCATTGATATACCAGAAGGCTTAAAATGAGATCGACGTTTGTGGCACGTCCCCGTATGGTCATTGGTGTTGAGTCATAGTCCATAATTTACCCCTCAAACTCATCATTGCAACTGTATGATCAGTCCAAAGACCGCTAATTCTCAGGTAGATAATCAAGTTTTTTGATATAAATTAGGTTTTTATTTTCTTTGATGTGAATGTATGAAAAATCTGTTAATGCAATACGCTTTAGGAAAGGCTGCACTTTCCTACATTCAATGATAATTTACACAACTCATAGCGAACTCAAACTACATTCAAAATTGATAATACTGTTAACATCCGATGGGAAATTCGAAATTGACACAATATATTAGGAAGTTTATACATTTTAGTGAAACCTGTGAACATCGGGCAAGATTTACTCTTTAAAAAAATCCCCCAAAATTTAAGTAAATCTTTAATTAAAATTGCTCAACGATTCGTGCGAAATGTGCTTGCTTCAGTTTTGATGTATGAGTAAAACACCGATATAATTTTTGATACCGTCTTCCAAGTAAAGTAGATTATGTTCTGCCTGTTTGAGATACTCTATAGTCTGTCCTGAAAAAAATTCAAACAAAATGTTCAGTGTTGTAAAGTAGAGACAACTATGAACCTACAGTTGTAGAATGTTATTAAGATCAGAATTTTGCTCTCACATGACTTGTAGTTGATTCAATTTGGAAGATTTCTTTAAAGATTACAACAAAACCCACAAGACACTAGAAACCTCATGGCCACTTCTTGTATTTAAATGTTAAAGCTAGATTAAACATGTAATGTATCCAATCTTTCATTCTCACTTTTAAAGAAAAATGACTCAGATAATTTCTGCCCCTTGTGTTGATGGATCATCATTGTTATTTTTAGATATCGCTTAAGATTGTTACGGTAGCTAGTTCATTGTGGGACAAACAAAATATATTCCAAATCTCCATAAACTTCTTTTAGCCCATTTTATTGTAACATTTTTATTGGGAGAGGCAGTATAATATTGTATTATATTAGAATTGGTGGTTGGGTCATTATGTAATTAATATTATCTCCGTTCTACAGGAACAAATTTAGAGCAAACCACAAAGAAAAGACATTGTAACCAATTTCTATACCATCCTATTAAAATGATTGAATTCGGTCATCTGTGGTTAACTTAAATTAAAACTTATGAAGTGGAGCATTTTAGGGCATCTCTCTGCAGTAAAGGAAAAGCACTGTGGAGATTAAACATGTCCTTATTTTTCATGTCAGAATAAATGTACTTGAGAAGCTAAGGTGATAAATTACTTGCACAACGCCGTCCTTCAGACGCTCCTGTAGATGTTGGTGTTAAAATGAACAGCCTAATTTTGTCATGTTCGTGAGATGGCGTCGGTCTTATTTGGCTGATGTAACAAACCGTCCACGCACGAATAATACAGATGACTCTATTTTTAAAATAACTCTTAGATAGTTGCTATTTTAATTTTGTATCGCTTGGTGTTGCTTTTTATAGAATCCGAGTAGGAATGGAAAAAGTTTCCGATGTGGTATGATACACTATGAGCTAATAAAATCTCAATTCCCTTGGCACAGTTCAGTAGCTTTCATTCACCAATGTATTTAGAAAATACACCTCCTGGTTTTTGGGTATGATATATGATACCCAGATCACGCAAGGTCAGTTGATGTCAATGTATATACAAGTACAACCCACTGAACTGTGTCCTTGGTAGATGAGCATATTGTAACTCATGGTGATAACACTACTTGTCCAAACAATTCTTATGCCCAACTGCACAATTTTTTCTCTCTCAAACTAGCTGTTTTCATTGTCATTGCAAATCATTAAACATCTTGGTATGGCACTCGCAGTCCTCCACTTAAAATGATCGTGATGGTGATAAATAATAATAGTGCAAATCATATTTAAAATAAAATGGCCAATATCGTCGTCGTACTCGTCGTAATCATCACACACATACACACACACATACACCCACACACCCACACACCCACACATACATACATACATACGTACACACATACATACATACATACATACATACACACATACATACATACATACATACATACACACATACATACATACATACATACATACATACACACATACATACATACATACATACATACATACATACATACATACATACATACATACATACATACATACATTTCACGAATCAAGGCGCTACATAACATACTTGAGTCCTGTTATTTTACATATATTGATGTACGCGGCGAATCAAGTATCACCAAAATCAATTATGAATTGCGTGTCCATTTATTAAATCTTTTTGAAGTAACAAAATGTGTTCAATATTTTATCATTATGCAATGCAAACGAAACAACTCTAAAATCAGCTTCATTTACTTGAACTATGAATATATACTTTCGTTTTAGGATGCCGTTTTTGTTTGTTCGTGTGTTTGTAGAGTCTTCCTTTTCTTTTCTTTTTTCGACCTTTTTTATTCGTATTTATTTCAATGCGGTACCGCGGTTCCCTTTTAGTCAGCTTTATATCTCTTGAAATATTTTGTTATCTTTTATGCCATCTTATTTTGTTTTTATTCTGTCTTTGTATCAATGTCACTCCATTTAAGATGATTGATATGGGTAGCCACGACTCCATCAGGTTATAATGAAACGTGAAATTGATTTTGACTATTTGTGCCTCGGGTAAGCACCTGAGTTCCCCAGAGGTGAATCCGCCACCTGCCGCTACCCCACACACTTGCTTGTGACCCATGTGTCTTTTTGTTGTATGAAACGCTTATTACCCGCACTTATTTTTCACGTCTTCCGCTTCTGCAACTGCCCGTTTTGCCGATTCTGTACTTGTCTATCATTATTATATCAGACGCCGCGCCCCAACCTCACGTAGCTCTGTGTAGAGCATACCTGGCGGTCATATAGAAGTGTGCCGCTCACATCTCACCTAAATATTAATAATTATTAGCAACACTTTTGCACACACGACGCCATCCGAGGAAAATCAATACTATCAACACAGACTTTAAGTGTCAGTTGCCATTTGCAGTCACTAAAAGTACGGCATAAGGGGACAGAGCTCGTTCCTCTACTAAACAGCGTTTTACTTTGTTCTGCGTATATGTATGTTATTTTCAGGTGTACCGTCATCATCACGGCAATCGAATGGAACAGAAGTTATAGATGCATTTCAACACTTGATCATGTCGTATACATTACTTTCCTTCGTTGGAACTTTTTGATCTAGTATCGTCATCACGTTCCTTACAAGTACTATCGTGTTCTGTGCGTAATTTTTTGTAAGAGAATTACTTGGTGATATTGACATGTTTATCAATTCGCTAAATCTCAGTAATCTGCAATATTCATCTTGAAAAGAATCAACTTGGGCTTGACTTTGAGTCACGACAAGATTAGTTTATAAAGTGAAGCAATCTGTAAGATTGTCTGGAGACAGTCGGCTTGTGTCCGTGATAACATCACTACCAATGGCACTGACACGTTACGGAACCACTTTCATCTATGTCTTGTCAATGTATACCACCTTTATATTTGCCAAACCAAGGATTTCTGCAACGGCTCCAATGCCGTCAGTTGAAGAAGGTGGAGTATTAGCAGTTCACTGCCGGGTGTGGAATTTGGGAGCAAATCAAGAAGTGACACTTCTAAGGAAACTAAGCGGTGATCGCATAGAGAGATTGTCTTTGAATGATGGTGTTGTTTCAGGAACTGCAGATCGAGTATTTCTTGCAGTCAGGCAATTGGACGATGCTTCCAACGTGTACTTTTTGTCTATAATGGATGTCACACGAGAAGATGAAGGTGACTATTCTTGTTACATAGTTAGTAGCGTAGGAGGACTTACCGAAGTTGCCTCTTCTTCAGTCTACCTAAGTGTCTTTTACTTTCCATCTGATTTATATCCGGCATGCAATGTCCATGACCCCGTAACTTTTACCGAAGGCTCGCTTATGTCATTTAACTGCAGTTCTGAAATTGCTAATCCGCCCATATCCATCAAATGGAGTCAAACAGGAACTGATAATACAATGCAAACGACTGAGGAAGTTTATGGCAGCCAAATATATTCATCATTGACAATGAGACCAACATTACAAGACCACGGCTCGATGTTTATATGTACGGTATCAAGTACTATGTTTCCCGGGTATATTCGAACCTGCCACGTGGGACCGGTGAATGTAATTCCAAACGGTCGTTCTAGAACAGAACCGAGTAACAATATGGGGAATGCTAGAGGTACTCAACCAACTGTAGCAAGTTTTAGCGTTACGAAATACACTAGAGATATTGCCGATGAAAAAAGGCGGGAAAAATGCCAGAAGACTTGCTCATCGTTGTCATCGTCTGCTTTTTTCTGGATCATTGCCACAGCTGTGTTAGGTATTATGGCAGTAGTATTTGCTATTATTGGAATAATATTAGTAGTAAGATATCATCGTAGGTGTAAAACGCCCAAATCGCAGTATACCGCGGCCCGACACGTATCAGAGGAGATATATTCGGAACTGGAAAACAGACGAATTAGCAGTAAGTTTTACATGACATTGGTAAAGCCTGATATTCCAAAAAGTCAATTCGTGCAGGATAAACATGGAGGGCAGTGTAATATTAAGTCAAATACGCATCAATTTAATGCATGACATTTGGGCTGAGCATTTATACTATTATATTAATGTGCTAACATTCAGTATTCAAAGGCCCGCGGATATTTTGCCAATTTTCTCCCCACGAAAGAGGGTTTCCTAAGGAGATTTCATTCCAAGTGAATGCCGTTTTTAAAGGCTCAGCTGTCTCATTGTAAAATCACAATGATAAGAAGAATGGACGCGATTCGAAATTGTGACAGATATCTGAAATTACCTCAATCACACTTTATTTGTGTTATTCTTTATTTAAGGTCTAAAAATACTGAGGTATTTTTATAATATTTTTGATATAAATAGCATGCAACCAACACCTCAGTAGGTCATCTTATCACAATATTTATATCAAAAGTAAAACTGAATGACTTAAGTGATTTTGCTAAATACAGAATACATAACGCTTAGTTTTCTGTGTAAAAATAATTCGAAGTAAATAATTCAAAGAGATCAATTGAACATTTAATAAAATGCCAGCAAGCATCCCAGCAAAAGAAACACACTACATTTTGTTTGGAATCGCTTTCCTGTTTTGGTTACAATTTATTTTTAAGGCTTCTATACATTGTTATCAGCGGATTCAATTGGAGTTGATCTCAGTGGACATTCAACCTGAAAAATTGATAAAATTTGACAGATATATACTCTCACAACAAACATAGCAATTATATCAGTTTACGTAGAATTGACTTTCTACTGTTGGTTTATATATTCTGTTTGAAAAGAAAACACTTATTGGTCAATGTGAATGCTTGAATTTGTCACGGCTACATCAAGTACAATTCAATGGGCATAATTCAACGCGCGTTTATGTTATTTGCTCTGTTCGTTTGCCTTCTTTGGTACATATTTCGTCATTTGCCAGCCACTATACTCACGAAACATGATACTTTGTTTCGACTACCGACGCTGTTTCTCCCGCTCTGAGATCAAACCAATGCACTCGTCCGTCTCAGATTGCGCGGGAAATTGATGTGGGCATATTTTGTGAGAGCTCTGATTGTTGATGTTTGACAAACCTTATGAAAATCGATATTTAGTCCTGGAAATGAAAAAGGCTTTATTCACGGTGGAAAATTGTGCTTTGGAGAATATCACGTTGCAATGCGATTACTTTTGATTTGGCTGCATCCTAAATGCTATTTGTAACGGCAGTGTTGGAGACTTATATGGCTTTATTCGTGTATGGTTTGGTTGATCAAATTTCGTATTGACAGATGTAACAACTTTACCAACACACTGTAATAATGGAGATGATTAATCAAGAACCTGCAATGGTGTTAAAGAGAAATGCGTTTTTGGCTATCCCCTTTGCAAATTTATGTGTGTGTAGTGAAAATATGCTTACATTGTTTTATAATATAAGCATTACAGAGGTGAACCAAATAGGTAGCGAAATATGCTGCATTTTCAGCATTCGAATGACAATGAAGATGGGATGAAAGGAAGAATGAAAATACTAACCTGCAGATGACGAATTCCATGGTTAACGTTACTAGTTGGCATATCAGTTAAAATATTCCACACGTTAAATTTAAAAACTGTAAACTACGTCATTGATTGATATTATTTACTTTGGAGCTGTAGAAACGAACTGGAAATAAAGAAACAGAAGCATTATAAGGGTTAATATCATTCGAAATTGTAAAAGTCATTTTAACACAATTAGTAGTCACGCAATTCGCAATGCGTAACACATCATATTGTTGCCAATGAAAATTGTAATTATAAATACATTTACGTTGGTTTTACATGTAAAGCAATTTAATTTCATAGACCAATACCGTTCTATTTATTTTGGGTAACCACATGGTATACAAATTTGTAATGAATTAAACATTTCATAAACAATAACCCATTATTTGTCACGCCGGTTTGGTCGTTACATTTTTCGGTTAAAATTTAATAAATGGCCTTAGGAATTGGATATAATTGAATAACCTTTATGGTTTTGTTGTGGGTTTCAAATTACCAACCTTCTCGATGTCTAATTTATCAAATTTATATTTTATAATTGGATGGTATTTCTAAATTTGAAACACAAATATATTGAATGAAAGACTAATGTTGTAATAGTATTTAGAAAATATGATAAGTGGAAGCCAGAGTTATACATGTCTTTTTAGCTTCATTGTATTGATGCATTTTCAGTGAATTTGTCAATAAATATTTTGGTCCACATCCAGTTTGTTCATTTAACATTTTTAAAGGGTTTTATGTTTACTCTCATGGTTTTGCATATTCTTCCTTCCAGAAAAAAAAATGGAACAATTTTTTTTAAATTAGAGAAGTCAGTTCTACAGGGTTCTTTAAGTTTGCAATATTACTGGATCTTACATATCAGTCATGGACGAAATTTCAGAGTATTTCTCTGAAGGACCATAAAATGTCTTGTTAAAGTGACAGGAGGAGATTTTTGGAGGATACGAATTTCTCTGAAATTGCACTTGATCGGTTGTAGACAACCTAATGTTTCGAAGATTTATTGGACAATCAAATACAAAAGAAAACCGCAAACTTTGTTTTGAGCTTGCCTGCTATCGTAATCATCCCTATAGTAGAAAACCATGCTTTGATTTTCTGTCGTGCACGACAAAAAAATACTAAGTCATCATTGCATTACATAAACACGCCGTATTTGGCTTAATAATTCCCTTCAGGTGTAATCTAATACATTGGTAAGCATTCCAAATATGCAACAAAAAACGGGTTCGAAAAAAAATTGGGGCGCTTATTTCTGGAAATGTCCTCATGTCTCTTTAACGGTAAAATTATCTCCCATTGGTGTCAGTCGTGATGGATAATCGAGACATTGCATTACAGCACACAACATCCAGTTCCTAAACCCTAAGAGGGGTTAAGCACACAAATTCAACAAACGTGTTTTAAGGTCAAATCTGGTTAGAAAACTGGGTCAAAATCATGTCGGCGTTGAAGGTTAAAGGCTATTAAAGCGATTAATCGAAGATACCGCCCTTAATTTTCTAAATAATGCTTAATAATGCATATGCATAATGCTTGCCCACATACTTATCACTGTGTAAAATAGCCAAGTTCAAATAGATATCCTTTGATATCCTTTATGTAGAAAATCAAAACTTTGTAGTAAAATTCGGATCCGGATATTTTATTTTACACATTATCCTAAGGTACTTCTATTCACTACATCAAAACAAAAAATACGATTTATCTTTAACTTTGGAATTGAATAGTTTAGGCGATTATCTTGAATATTAGTTGGCTATTTTGGATTAATACACAAATAGATGGTTTGATATCCTGAGTATAGACCTTATCAATAGCCAGCCATTGTTGGTGGACAAGATAGACGCTTTCCAGTACTAAATTACATTCACCTGTCAATGATCCCTGTGCAATCGCCAAACATGGATCGATTGACAGCTCAACGTATTGTTAGTCCTGAGAATGTATGCATCTTGTTCACCAACATGTCGGGTAGCTGACTGGCAATTGAATACGGTCTATACCTTTAACGGTGCATTGAATTTTGAAATAGCTGTTTGTTTCTAAAACGGCCACAACAGGCTTTTGGAATGCGCAAGGATGAATTATGCAACAACATGCTTTCTTTAAAGTTTGAAAAACAAAGAGTTATACAATGTTCTGGAATGGAGTATTTTAATTTTCATAATCTAATAAATCGCATTACCAAATTTTAAGGATATGTTACAAATCATATAGTTCTAGATTTCAAAGATAGCATGTTTTATTATTCCTGTAAAACTGCTCAATAATTTAATACATGAGTGCTAGTTTGCTACTTGTATCTATGGCGATAATGCAACGATGTGCTGGTTGAGTCTTGGGAGCATCTGCGCAATGCACTTGCTCTGTTAAAAGAACCCGGATGATATCCTCATTCAAGACGTTTCAACTATTGAAATGATGGAAAAAAACATGCAGTTCTTATGTAATAAGTAAATGTATGCCCCTTAAATTAGGTGCCCAGGGCAATTCCCTTGCATTTATATCACGGTTGCCAAGGTTATTTTTTCAAGGTTCAATGTGCATCTGAATAATTCCAGCACCATGGTTGATACACACTGATTTTGCAAGAGAATTATTACTTGTAGAGCTTTATGCCAAGTAGGTTTTCTTTTCACCAAAAACAAGCAAAAACAATTATTTGTAAAATTGTGTCGATTCTGTACTGATATTCGTATTCTAAAATTATTGCAACTCTAATATAATACGAAAAGTGTCCCCTTATCGACGTTAGTGTCTTTCTATGATAACGTCGCGTCACTAACGTCATTAATGTAGTCGAGAAAATTGTTGAAGTGACCAAAACGGACGCGTGGTGGTCGCAGTTAAATCCCGATGTTAGATGAAGCATGTGCGAGAGGGCCAAGAGCATAGAAGCGTATTCAGGAAATTGAACAATGATCCACAATTCCTTAATATGATTGAAAATGTGTAATTGAAATGGTTTCCTGAAAATGCCAGTATCACACTGTCCACTAGATGTTTGTTACAACAAATGGCCGTTCAGAAACCGTCCGTTGCTTTTTTCAGGGGAGAGATTCCAAGGTTGTGGCAGAATACTCTTAAAACTATCATACATGTATCGATGTTACCATCATGCTTGTATTGCCTTGTACTGGGACGTCTATAGTGAAATTTATATCAAGGGTTATGTTCATGGAAATGGTTACAAAAACCACTAATATATTCTAATCCGGTTTTTGTTCAATGTTCGGATAACGCTAATAATTGTTTGAAAACTAAAGTACCTACTATAAGGCGCATTTTTAAAGGAAAGTAAAAAAAATGTCAATCAATATTGAGTTTGAAGAAAAGCTTTAAAGACCAACACACATGCCAGCAAAACTACAAATTCCTTAAAGGTGCAACAAGAGATCTCACATAAAAAAGGGTGTCCCAAAAATGTGAATTTGATTTTAGCTACTAATGTTAAGCTTAATATCAAAATATTCCCATGTGAAAGGATTAAAACAAAAAA
>JAMKCH010085085.1:0-59157 GCA_023653785.1 Ophioderma brevispina
ACGACGTCTGTTTTGCCGTTTGCCTTTATACAAGAGCCACGAAATGAGACACACACTTATACCATGGCATTTAATTTCTAATTAGTTGTCATCAAACTTTAATTCCCATGGCATGTTTTCGCCTGGAGCCAGGAAAGATAGGTAGGTTTTTTCGGGATCTTAGCTAGCTTCAAAGTCAATAACCCGATTTTTTATAGAAACATATGAATGGTGTGAGAAAAGTTTTTATCGGAACAAATTAAATCCGAAAACCTTCATCCCTTATTCAATTATCCTACATGCCCTGAAGACCCTTATTTAATATTTCTTGCATAGGCCTATATTTAAAACTGTTTCTTTTGCCTAATTTGAAACAAGAAAGTTCGCGATGCAACTTCTCTCTCTCTCCTCACCACCAGTCACATCACTCACTCACTCACTCACTCAACTCACTCAACCCTCCTCTATCCCTCACTCTCACTCCCTCACTCACCACCACTCACTCACGACTCTCGCCCTCCAAACCACAGATATGCCCTCCACCACACTCTCCACTCCACACCAGAGTTTATTTCCTGCTGTCAACAAGAGGCAAATCGCTTGCGAACGCGTACTTGCATGGGTTTGCGCTTACTTGCCGTGCGTCAATACGCCAAGCTATGCTGCTCTTTTTTTCATGCAAACAGGACGCACTGAGAGGAAAATGCAATTTTTAGGTCTATTTTGTCGTTTTGCTAGAAAACTAAGTCGGTGACACCCAGTTTTTATAAGTGCGCCGAAAAGATCTAAAAGGTTCCTAACATAATTAGAAAACTCAAAAATCGTTCGATTTGTTTACATTTTGTATTGTTTTTATGTTTTTTCTTCTTTTTCTCACTTTCCCATAGAGCTCTGTACACATTTTTGAAAATAATACACTTTTTGAATAGCCTATAGCTCAAAACATCGGTGACTCCCATTTTTTTATTTCAGATTTGGCAACCTACAACCAATTAACTACCATAATATCCAAAAACTAAGAAAATCGATCGATTATTTCAAATTAATCCTCTATAACCCTTAAAACACGCGTAGAAATCTTTCCCCAAAAAACCGGATTTTTGCGGATTTTGGAATTTTATGGAACATTTAATTTCTGCGTTCGCCGGTATCAAAAACGTAGACGGGACGATTAATTCCAGGTTAGGGTCTACTTTAGATCTCACGACGACAGACGTCGCCTGCAATTGGCGTCTGAAGTGTTTCATTTCACTCAGATTTCTGAAGGGTGTTTTCTAGGTGTCCGCTGTGTTTCTTCACGACTCCGACGGAAAATCTGACTTTTTTATTTGTACTCTGGAGACAGCAAAAAATTGGAATAATATTTCGATTGTAATCATTTTAATTAGATTTCTTAATTTTTTCACATAGGCCTATTTGAAGGAACTGGAAATATTTATCGCAGAAAACGTAATATGACACGTTTCAGGTGCTCTACAACACAAAGGTGATTCCGTTTAGGCGTTTGAAAAATTTACGTGTGGGAGAGTCATATTCCTCTCCCCATTCCTCACCTCGCCTCCAAGATGCCTGGGAGGAACCCATGAAGAACTAGTGTTGAACAAAGAACCCTAAATAAAGGATCGTTTGGTGTTCCTATGCTTCGTTTATTTTCAGTTTCAGCTTGCCCCTCAATTTCATTTTATCCAATCTTAGATGGTATGCTGAAACCCGGCCAGGCGGGTAGGGAAAACCCTCCCATTCGCGGGGGTTACGGGGGTCGTCGAGTGGCCCAATGATGTAAACACGTATTTCAATTAGAGAATAAAAGATGGGATTTTTTGTTATTGGCCATCTTAGTGTGTCATAATGATGGTCATCCAATATTTTGATGGTGGATGCCGTCGCAGCCGGTATCCACCACGATTACAACATGATGCCCATCCATTATGATGACACCATCTAAGATGGCACAAAACAAAAGCTCATCTTTTATCCATCTTAATTTAGAACTTGTGTAATTTTATGCTTTTTTAATCGACATAAATTATTTGGTCAAAATATGTTGGCTAACAATCATTCTTTTATTCATTTAAATATTGCACCCTTCTTCAAACCAATTTTTCAATTCAAGGAACCAAAGAAAGAGTCCAGTCGCGCGGTGATCATCACCTCGTAAAATGCATTTGCGTACCAACGCGAATCACGACGCCAAGTATAACCGCGCCGCTTGCGCGTGTCAGAATATCGAACACCGCGTAATTGCTGCACGCGCTATCCCCAGTTATGGATGGGCGGAGCTTTGACCTATCCAATCAAATTTCTTGCTAACAAGATAAAACCAAGCCCACTGAATAAGAATACGTGAATAATCGCAATCCATCATAGTAGGCTACGCAGTACACACTCCATAGCAAAAACAAACGTTTTACACCATTTGGCACGCCCAGTGGTGTACGTACTGATTCTTCTCCCAAGTCGCCTCATCTGCGAAGGTCTAATTCGCGCCCTCGTGGTTAAAAGTTTTTGCGTCAAAACGCTTCTACAACGGGATTTCCGCTCTTGTCTGTTAAAACCGGCATTCGCCTTCCGCTGCGGAAGACCTTTCGGAGCTATGGGCTTGGAACGATGCCAAAGATGATATATGACCCCAACTCCTTAAGCTAATATTTTTTGCATCAATTGTACAAAGAAAAATAACACGTCAATTCGAAATTCAATTAATCCGGTTGAGAGCTTGAAAACCTCCGTCGATCATTTTTATTAAAACTTTTAATCTTACTCGGCAAGTTCTTATGGTGAAGCCTTGTTGAAACCATCCTTTGTAATATTCGTATACTTCCTCGAAAAAAAAAAATAATCCTTACAGTATGTTTTCTGTTGCTGAAAATTCCTCTTGCGAATTGCTTCTTTTTTTCGAAACATAACAGTTATCGTACAAAGCTGGCTGCAACAAAAGTAAGTGTAAAAACTGCGTTGCATATCTACACACTAAATAAAAAACGCCAAATCAATTATATGCACTCGACTAAAAAATGAGGGTCAAAATTATGACCACAAAAGGAATCATATTTATATACGTTTTTGATGGACAACCAAATTTTACCCCCATTTTAATCGGAGCATATTTGATTCAAAATAGGATAAAATGACCCTATGTTTAAAAGATTTTTAATTTTCTAGGGGACAACAACTAATGCCTAGTGTAGATTTTGATGAAAAAATACAATTTATCTGTATTTGTTATACAGCTGCTATAGGCAATGCTAGAGTAAGCTGGGTTGTTTGCTCTCTCTTACCATGTAGGGTATCTGATATGTTTTGCTTTTGTAGGCATTTAACTTACAATTACGATTATTGACGGTATGGTGTGTAAAAAACAATGAAAATTGTTATTATTTTAAAAGAGGAAGTAGCGAATTCGAACCTGAGAACCACTGTATCATAGGTCGTTACCTATAACCACAAGACCATCGGGGATTGGTGTGCCAGATTTGCATTTCTAATCCTTGATACCATGAAAAAATCACTACTGCTGTTGTGGTCAGCACCCAATATATGATACCACTCCGCTCATGGTACGATTGTGCACAACCTACCTATCCCCAGATCAAGAGTGGTGGTCAAATCTCACCGCACACTTGCTAGGCCACCAAAAAAAAAAAAAAAAAAAAAAAGAAAAAAAAAAAAAAACCCCGTGACTGATCGAGATAGTGAGACGAAATCTCGCATATCCCTTGGATCGATCGTCACGTTACAGTGGCGTGCCAGCTTGTTTTTTCGGTCGGGGGGCACATAATATTTTCGGAGGGGAATCATTAATAAAATTTCTATTAATAGTATACGCCTATTAATCACATTTTTCATCAGGGGCAATATCCCACAGGGGGGCATCTACCCCCCCCCTCTCTGGCTACGCCACTGTCACTTTATAAGCTGTCCCTATGGTGTTTTTCTGGTACATGCAAACAGACGAATGCAGACTGGTCGGTTTGGAAGACTGTTCATTTGACGTTTGGGTATGATTCTCTAAAAGGTGAAAATCACTATCTACAAATTGGAATTTATTTTTGCTCAATATTTGGTATATATAAAGAGCTCATGAATGTAGTATCAAAATATGCAAAAAAACTCAATTTCGCCAACATGGGTCTATTAATTGGCCTAGTTGGAAGACTTGTGACGATTGTAACCATCACGATAGCGAATTGTGTTGAAAGACCCCTTCTCACTATGAGCTATAAAATCTCAATTTTTTCCCCCTTTGACAGACAGTTCAGTAACTGCCATTCACCATGGTATTTAGAAATCCAACCCCCTGTTTGTGGGTATAATATATGAGTACCCAGATCACACAAGTTCAGTTTCATTGCCAAGGTATATACAATATACCCACTAACTGTGTCCTTGGTGGATAGGCATATTGTAACTCATACTAGTGTGAGCTTACATCAGGCCACCATTTCGTCCTCGTCGGATATGCGTACCTATCGTGGAGAAAGGAAAATGAATTAACATTTTAGCCATAATACTTATAAATATTTTTTACTTCTAATCATACTGTGTTTTTAGAAAGCGAATAATTTTAAAGAGTGGCTTAAATAAATTTAAGAATCTTAAAAACAGTCACTGGCGAATGTCCGGGTAAAAAACTCATATTTTAAAGTATTCCTAAAAAATGTTAATATTTCTGCTCAGCCCGTCAACCCTAAATGTTACATAATAACGGAATCAGCTGCAACATTGCAAAGACAGCGCATCCACCTAACAGACAGTTTTTACACTGACTGTCGTAAAAGACAGTTGTTTAAGTAACTGCAGCTCAGTTGACAACTAACATCAGAACTCGACCCCACCCTCCAAGTTTCAGATCATACACCACGTTTACCCCATTTTACCTCCTTTGACCCACTAACCAATACAAACAAACGCGGTCTTCGACGTCAAGGGGAACATCAAGTTTCAGGACGTGCGACCCTCGTTTCCGGAGAAAATGATGCAGTCAGACCACAGACAGACAGACAGCCACCGGAATTATATATAGATGATGATTTTTGTTGATAGTAATGATCAAAATAACTAAAACGTCATAAATCGCTCAAAAATGGGTGTAAATCTCAGTGTAAAATCTTGTAATTATTTGCCTGGTCCCGGGTCTCGGATATGCAGGTCTATTTTGAATATCTTCTCTCGGATATGAGCTGATCGAGTATCCATTTGAAGATCTGATCTCAGATAGGCCTACCATTTCATTCTTTTCTGGTCTCAATAGCCTACAGGGGTCACCCACCCGCCGAAACCCCAGTTACGGAAAACAAACACATATCTATAATGTACTAACAAACTTTAAACACATCTTGCCACCTGAAAATATATCTGATATCCTGCCCTCCCCACCCACCCAATGCTAACCCACTGGCTGAAGCCGACATTGTGTCGACAACATTATGTCGACAACCGTGTCGACATAAGTGTACTCGACGACGAACATACCACACAGTATAGCTTAAGTACACTGTTTTTAAAACGTGGTGCAAAATAAGTGTTTAGAGATTTGCAGGTTTAATTTCCTACCCCTTGGCATCAAATGGTATAACCCCTAATGTCACAATCCCTAAACATTTTTGATTGAAAACATTTTTCAGATATAGGTGTTTAGAATATCAAACACACATTTCAAATTTTATAAACTGTGGTGCAAAATATGTGTAGAAAATGTTTAATTTCTAAGCGTGTCTGTGTTTTTTGCAGTGTAGTTTTAATGGCACTCACTTGAAAGTCTTCAAATAGGAGTGTGAATCTTTTGATCGTTTGGACCTGTGTTGGAAGCCAACTACCTCCCTATGAAACCAAATCCCATCCAAAATTTCAGCAAATTTTGATTTATTGCCCGTGTCTTTGTATGTGCATTGTCCAACGATTTTCCGAATGAGAGAATATTGCCCAATAACATACACCCTTGGCTGGAACTTTTTGTCAGTTCCATCATTACTCCCATGAGAGAGTGCGTCTAAGTTCTAGATATTTTGCCCTAAATTTATCCGCCAGACCAAATGGTCCAGGAACCACATGGTCCTTGAGCAATAATGCTCCCGACTCACATGGCTAATATGTTCCCTGGAGCATTGAGAAAAATTCTAAATCAAATACTGCCCCAGGAGCATTGTTTACATGCTCCTGGACCATTTGTGTATTTAAATATGCCCCAACCAAGTTTATGCTCCAGAACCATAATGCAAATACCCAGGCCATATGGTCCGGATTTATTGTATGCTCCAGGACCATATTATGGCTCAAGGATATGCCTATTATGGTTCTTGACCATATGTCCCTGGAGCATAATTTCGGGACCAAAATCTCATAGAAGCGTTCGTGACACGGGTGTGAAAGCACATATTCCGGCGGGAGCCATAGTCCGGGCTCCATGTAGACGATAACGGAATAAAGCGTGAAACTTAATGTTGCGTGAAGAGTGCAACTGAATTGAGTGCCCTATTCCTTACCGTTGTAGCGGACTATGATTACGCCTGACTATTAATTACTTCTGCACCGGGTTAGGTCCGTGTAATCACTCCCAATAAAGAGGTACTTTCCAAAGGGTTCTATTAGATAGAGAGGTAAAGCCTTACGTCATCTTTAGAAATCATCGTCTCGCATGTTTTTTCCCGACCACAATAAGAACATAGAGTACCAACAATAGAAAGCAAAATGGCTGCACTCCGCGTTCTTTCACATACTGTGGGTGCCGCTTTGCATATACACGAATCGGTAGTGATACAAACTGATGTTGTAGTGTTAGAGGTGGCCAGGTGTCATAATAGTGCACCTGGATCATTGTGATCAGTTACTCTTTTTTCCCATCATGCAATGCGAGCTTAGGGATGAAAGAGGTATTGAGGCGGTTATTTAAATCAAGACGACTGACGTGTCATTTCAGGCGTGTGTGGGCCATGGGTAGGACAAAAATTTAACCACCAATAGCACCCAACATCCAACCAATGATATTTTGCCGGATTGTTTGTATCGAATTGAAATTATGTGTGGATACAAGCACCCAAACTAATAATTATTCGGCAATATTCAAAATGTCAGCGACAGCACGGGACGACTGGTTTGGAATGGGCTTCACCCCTTGGTACTTTCAAAAAAAAAAAACCTTCCAGAACTTCATTATTATATGCCGATTTACGCACGTGATGGCGATCACAAAACTGAGTGATCCATAGATATTATAAGAGCGAAGCGTGCATCCTGAAGTGAGCCCTCTTTTGAGTTTTGCTTGATAGAGACTGCGTTGGCTTGACAATCCAATCAAGGTTTATGATGTTATTTTTTAGTGTCTTAGTGTCTTGTTCTGACGAGAAAATAAATATAGGTAATTTGTGTTGATAAAAACAAAAAACAAACAAATAAACAAAGGCCGACTAAGAAGTAGTCTAGTCTCGTCCTTGCGAGTCCCCCTGACAATGTGCATTTTTGGAAAAGTAGGCTCCTTTGTACAAAAAATGTAAAATGTATACTGAAGTGTTACACATGTAATGTGCCCCAAAAAATCACACAACAGTTAACCTCCCCCGAATGACGTAATTATTTTAAATTGATGACGAATAAAAATAGGATATAGCCCCCAATAATGGGGACTGTCACATAGCAAAAATTAAAGTTTGTTGGTATATATTTCTGAAACTTCTGAATCCACAAAAGTTGAGGTTTTAACATGTGACTAGGGCAAGTAGGGACATGGATGTGTAAAAGAACGGATTTCATTTTCTTTGCCTTGCCAAGAAAAAGTTTGTAAATACTGCACATAGCAACTATCATAAGCTGTCTTCAAGCATATGTGTTTAAACTTTTTAAGTCCCTTTGTTTTTCTGAGAAAAAAGACTATTGCAATAAACTTAATTAAAAGAAAAAATGATGTGTTAATCATTTTTAGCGATAAAGAAATACTTTTCATTTCTGCAAAATTTGCCACATTAGCAGTTTAAACAGTAAAAATGTTAAATATTATGTCACCCATATAGCACAGGTCGTCAAATTACCATCACATTGCACAGTTCCGTCAAAAAAAGTCACGTTAGCATAAGCTATGCTGCTTTTTGTTCAAATATAACAGCCAAGTTTATGATATTCAACTTAAAAAGAATGATAGGAGAGAATCATTTATAGTTCAAGGATTTAGAATTAAAAATAACATAAATAATTTCAATGAAAATCTTTTTTGCCCTCTGGTAAGTTTTTGGTTCCCATATTTTTCTTTATGTCAAAGTTATTGGGTAGGTCCATAGAATCTGTGGATAGGTCAAAGACCATGCCACTACTAGCACATTAAAATATCAATCAATTGGTAAATTGTGAAAAACATCTGTAAACCATTTATTGAATTTTGTTGTGAGCTCTTTATAACGAAGAGGTAAGAGCCCCCCCCCCGATTGGTGAGGTAACTCATACCCCTTAAATATCGTACAGTTTTATGATCACGTATCTTACCTCTTGTTCGGCTTAGAAAAATTGTGGCGCTTCCTCTCGGCTAATACATAAAGAATTTCCTTATTTGATCTGAAAGCAATGTATTTGAGTAAATATAACTTATAAGTTAGGTCCGTTTTAGGCACTTATAATAGGTACTACTACTACTAGTACTATTACTTGCCTACAAAACTTGAATGCTGTGCCCAATTCCAAACTTACCTTCTAAATGTTTGCTTTGCTCAAAGTCAATGGCAGTCATGTTAATCGCACAGGCAAGTGTTAGTAATACATACAGTTGTTAACTAGTAATTCGTCAGTTTATTATCAAGCGTCTTTCCTACAGTGGCATTTGTTGATAGCAGTAATCTTGATAAGGTCAGACCGTCTTTTACGGGTTTAAAAGATCTGTCCCAACAACACAAACAAGAAAATAAAGAATTGTGGGCCACTACGCAATTCTCTTGAGCAGCATTCTTGGTGGACGAATCAACGCATATAGGACCCTGGTAGACTTTTCACGCTGATCGAACTATATTGTATACAAAATGTCTCTCTAAAAAACCATTATTTTGACCTAAATATCATGAACTATGGGCATTGTAAAAAGGACGATTCAATATCGCCCGTATGCCTCGAACACTTGCGACGCGCATAATGCGAGCGCGAGCGTAAAGTATAACGAACCGCACCGCGAGGGGCCCGCATTATGCAGTGTGCAAATTCCCTGTCATAACAAAATACTAACTATTTTTAAGTAGACAAACTGACTACACAACTTTAGCTGTATAGCATTTTTTGCAATGCTAAATATAGAAAATACCATTACAATAAAATTGTCAAAAAACTGCTTATACACATTTTTCTAAGGAATTGCACACTGCATTATGTAGCCGGGTATCTAAGTCCTAGTGCCCTGGCCACCGAGCTCTGTTCATTGGGCGCAGCCTAACGTGTTTTTTTGAGGGGGGGCGGGGGGGGGGGGGGAGGGGGTGCCGGTGTTGAAAGTACAGAGAAATTCCAATTAGCCCTACACCTGAAAGAATATGAAGCCGAAATCGCGCGCGTATGGGTAAAACGAACGATTTTATTTCATGTCCAGTAATTATTATTAGTATTATTATATTATTATTAGTATTAGGCCTATATTATTATGTAATTATTATTATTATAGGAGCTCCGGTTATGGCACTAACGGAAATGGCAAAGCTCCTATATTCAGCTGATTAGAATGACCTTCACCCAAACCCCATCTGTAAAGTTTCGCGCCATCAATAACATCCCACCAAACACCTTGAGCCCTAAGATTCCACAGGAGTCCGCTTAAATGAGAAAAATACTAGCTTTCTTCAGATACCAAAATTTTGAACATTCCGGTTAAAATCTGGGGTTCCGGGGGGCTATTAGTGCTAGGACACCATGGCCCTTTAATTAACACCGGTTGAAGCATGAGTCAGTTCTGTGGAGTTCTTTCAGTAAAAGGTCATCTTTAATATGAATTCAACTTTCGGAAAAATGTAGATTTGTAGCCCATGATGTCAAACTTGTCCCCAATTTAGTTCAATGCGCTTAAATATTAGCAAAATCTACTTCCCGATGCACATGGTTTTGCAACAACAATCAGTTCCTGGAAAAACCAGCCAAATCAGTTTCATAGATAAGCACCAGAAGTACAAAATGAGGGGAAGGAAAATATAAGAGATAAATTGCGCGTGCATCTTCGAGATTAAAAACATCTTCTGGCTTTCCATACTTATCCACACACTCCAAGATGACAATTTCAAATTTTAAAATTACTATGGGATTCCCAAGATGTGTTGACCAATTATGCCATCTGTTTAGTCTTGTGACAACCGAGAGAACGAAATGAAAATGGGGGTATTCGCAGCGATCGTGATGTGGTTAGAATACTCAACTCCAATTATACCAATATCTATCAGTGATAAAGTATAACACAATTTCGGATATGCTTCTTTTATATAACTCTCGCGCGTTTTTAGCCGTACAATTGTGTGGTGCTATTGCACTGTGGTAGGAATCTATGTAAAATCGTAGATAAACACTTATATTCCTTCATATATAGAACCCTGTCATCTGATTGGTTAAAAGTGGAGGCATAAATTCAACTAGTTCAAGGAATTTGAACAACAAATGAACTATTCCCTGGGAGAGCTGGCATCTCATTCATGGACATATTAACCCTGGACCCTCTTCCCAACATTAGAGGACGCTGTTTGTACGGACTATCCGTCCGTATTAGGAGTGTACATATTGAAGCTCGTGTAAGAGATGAATATAAGCAGACCGTAGTTTGTTTACGTGTATGCTGGGGAGAAGGGGAGTCTGTGCTGTAGGGTAAAGTCTGATACAAACGGGGATACAAAAAAGAGCAAGGGAGGGAATGGCTGAATCGCAGAATCAGTAGGCCTATTCATGCTTTGAGGTTGTTGTTACTGCTCGTATATACTTGAAACCTATCCCCTTTGATGTTGTTTGACACGTTCTGTCATAGCGCCATCGCCCGGCGTCGCGCTTTGCTCATTTGGGAAATAAAATGGCTGCGACCATGGCATCGGCACTCAGGTTTGAAGGGTCGCTGGAAACGGTTTTCGACCGTTGATAAGCACCTAGATCCAAAGATTTCTGAGACAAAAAGTTGGAATATCACATTTTCACATGATGGTGGTGTTGTCATCGTGGTAGGGAAATGCTTGAAGCGTACGTGATTGTAAAAGTGACTGAATTCGGAATCGGAGCAGCTGACAAGGAAATTGTACAATCTTGCCGACAAAAAAAGGCAAGAAGTCGATTAAGGCGATCCTTTGTGGACTCCAACATCACTTCCCTCAACACAAGAAAGTTGATTTTGCGAATTCTGACAAGTTTTATGGACCCTAAGTTACACAAAATTGTTAAACCAATGAAACGCCATGACAACATCAGAACATGGCTACAGATCATGAGCTACACATGATATATCAAATGATATCGGCGGTGTTATGACAAAAATCGTATATTCGGTATATAAAAACAAAATATTGACGGCTTTATTCGGAGCATGGTTGAAACCATATAGGCCCTCGGTGATCTCGAACCATACTATGCCCCTCGGGCTCCGCCCTGGGCATAGTTATGGTTTCGGAGATCACCTGGGCTATAGTTCACCATGCCCTCATAGCAGTCAATATTTGTATAATATTGGACTGCCTATCTTCGTGTACATAGTAAAAATATATCAGTGGACAAAAGTTTGGAGTTTCCATTTCACGACCGCAGGCGATGTTGAAAGTGAAATGGAAAATTTGTCCTCGTGATCTCTTTGTTTACTAGTGCACTGCAGCATTCAATAATGTATAAAAATTTTCATTGCACTGTAAATGAAATGGATGCGTTCTAATTTTTGACACCAGAAGGTGTTCAACTATTTTAAGTTCATTTTAAGGCATATGACTGGAAACACTTAACCCTATCCTTTTTTTATCAGTAACCTGGTCCAAAAAATGTGAAAGATGGGTAATTACCTTAACACTTGACTTTGAATCAACTCAAAAGTTTTGCAGTGTTCACATTTGATAACACTTTTTGCAATAACCCGCGGTCAAATGTTCAAAATAACTGTACATTTGAAACGCAGCCTATGTGTTCAATTGTTTATACTGAGTGTTCTAGACCCACGTGCTAGAACACCCTTTTTTTAACACTTTTTTCACTTAACGCTATCAAGGGTTCAAAAACGTTACATTTGAACAAATGAAATATAGCTCAAATACGTGTTAATTTGTTTAAAACTAGTGAGGCCAAAAATGTGAACATTGAAAAACTTGAATTGATTAAAGTCAAAGTGTAATAAACTGTAATTAACGATTTTTCACATGTTTTGGACACAGGTTACTGATATTTAAGATGAACTTAAAAATAGTTGGAACACCTTATGGTTTGTTAAAATTAGAACGCGTCCGTTTCATTTAGAGTGTGGGAATTCCCGAGTAACACAAAACTTTGGAGAAGAAGGGGTGGGAATTCCCACTGCCATCTTTGGGCGTCGTTGTGGACAATTCTGGAGTTAGCCCGGCATGTGGTGAATTTTCTGGCTTAGCCCGGCCATTTGTGAATTGATTGGGCTGCTCTATTTCAGGAAAGAAAAAGTACGGGTTTGAAATTTGACAATTCATGAGGCCTACATTGTTGTTTAACAAAACTCTACGGGTGGGGGGCCCCTTTCAATTTATTCCGATGACGCGTTAAGAACCATGACAAACGGCAGCCATTTAAACCATATGTAGCTGCATTAAGTTACGTTCGAGACAGTTTTCGAAGACACTAGTGATTACACTCAATTCTGGTCTGGCCAACAGACGGGGACATTCCCGCTTGATATACCCAAATATGGGAATTAAGCGCGGATTTTGAATTGGATGTTACCCAAGTTGTGATACATAGTACAAAAGAATGAGGAACAGTTGGGGTTGAATGCCCCCTGTAGTAAGGAAAGGCGGATCAATTCTGACGATACCGTGGCTGGTCAAATTGATCACAAACAAACATTATCTCTCTAACAAGTACATTCCGTTTCAACCGCGTGGGAGAGCTGGGAAGAGTACCCACAACTCCGTGTCATATTAGAGCGGGAGCACGGAATATTTGGGTCAAACACATCGTTTCTGTCCCACGACATCTCAGTTGACGCCCTTGGGTAGTAGTTGGACCTCACATCCAATGCAAGATGTTAGTGGTGTTAAATTGTGGGTGGCAATTTTTCAATAGGGGCCAATTTAAGTTACCCAGGGTCAAACTTCTAAATTACTCCAATGTGTTGAAATGGATGCCATATTGTCCGTCTAGTCAATAAAGGAATTACAAAAATGTTATAGTTGTACCATTTTTGACCATTGGTTTTAGAGTTATTGGGTAAAATCGGCTAAAAGTTGCAAAAAGGTCAATGTACATTTGTACAGGGGTCAAAATAGAAGGGGGTTTTTTGCCTCCAATTTTGGTAAAAATAAAAAAGAACAAATTGTTGTCTAGCTTAATGTGTCAAAATAAGGAAATAGTTTGTAGCATCTGCACTGGTAAGTTATCATTGCTATGTACAAAATAGGTCATGGGGTAACATACATAATCCAATGGCATTGACCTTCTGTGACATTATATCAGTAAGTAAACATTGAACAGAATCAAAAACTATACTTTTTGTATCCTCTCCTTAGACAGTTTAATTATTTTGCAGCATTTTCAAATCTAATCAGAGTAACTTTCAAATGTGCCACTGTCAAATTAGCGTTTGACCTTTTTTTGCACTTTTAGCCATTTTTACCCAAATAACTCTAAAACCAATGGTCAGAGATGGTACCAAACTATACATTTTGGAATCCTTGTGACTAGACGGGACAATATGACAGCTTCAAATGATTGAGTAATTTAGCAGTTTGACCCCTGTACAAACTTAAATTGAACCTATGGAAAAGTGACACCACAATTGACACCCCACTAACTACCTTGCATGATGTAGCGGTCCATACTAACTACTAAAGCTGTCAAACCGTAGATGTAGTCGGCATGAACGAACTCCCTCAATAAGCGGCCCTATGATATTGCTCCGGCTGCTATATCTTTTACGCTACCAAAACCTACACGGAAATAACCGGACATTAGACAATGCGTCTTACGTCACTATCGGAAGAAGAACAACGCATTTGCAGGGCCGTAGCCGTGCTAATTAAAATTCGCGCTTATCATTAAAACCAAAAGATATGAATGACTAATCTTGGGTTTATAAATATTGGGGGGGACATAATAGACGAGGCTGTCGGGTGTGTGTTGAAAACATGATGCGTACGCATGATGAATGGAGTCGAGGACACAGCATATCCTGCAAAACATGGGCCGTATCTCCATCTGATCAAGATAAATGATTAGTGGTCTTCAACTTCTATGAGAGAGTAGTAAATACTGCTCCAAAAACTATCGGTCTTTCATAGCGGGATGGAGACAGCTTGGAAAATTTGTCGATACATTGGATTACTACAATTGGTACACGCTGCAAAGAACACAACCCAAACGGTGTGAGATTTTGTTGTATTACGTATAGGACGCTATGACATGATAAAATAGAAAGATGTTCAGCTCAACATGCTTGTACTGGAAAAAGTAAGCTGGATTCTTTCTATAAGGTGATCGGGTTATATTCGACGAAAACGAAACATCAGGGCAACTCCAATTGGGTTACACGCTTTATTCCGTCATCGATAAAATGCATGCATATGTTACCTAGTCTTATCAAAGACTCGGTTTTAAAGAATCCTGGGATGGGGGGGGGGGTTGATGAACTCAGAGAGGTTGGTCCCTTATGATAGTACCCGCGTAGTTTGTGTTTCCATAGAGTAATACAGTTTTTTGTCGTATTGTCTTGTTACTGTCCAAACGCCCCTTACACACTGGCGAGTGCCAAAGTGTTGTAAAACGTTTTTCTATTGGGTGTGAACTGCGCACTATGATGGGATTGCGATTTATCCGGATGAAATTACCGTTGTTTACACACATTTGGCACTCGACGACCATCATACTGGGGCCAACCGACAGGACTCTGTTACCAAGAGCGATGAGTGCAGGTAAACAGACCCGGGATGATCCCCTATTCTTTTCGATAAGGGCTGACAACTTTTACGTGCTCAGGATTGACTCTCCACTGACACACGGGACCACAAGCTTGGACATGACTCTCCGAACCATGAGGTGCGGCAACCATTGTATATATACACCCGCACATTCTAGGCAATGGGTGGGAGCGAGAAATTCCATATTCACAGTACATAAATGCTGCGTGATATGCAATTCTCCGACCTATAGGAAATATTTGAGTATGACAAAGAAACCGACTATTGCGGGGCTCGAACCAGTGCCGCTCGATCGATCTATACATGCAAAGGTCTGGTAACACAGCTAGATTACCTGGAAGAGTATTGATTTTGATACGGTTGAAGCGGTAGGCTATTTTGTCATTGTCCGACTATCGTCATCAAAGTATCACGTGATCATGACTAGAATAGTCTTAACTTTTTTATGGCTGCTGTTTGATGATGGTGTTGGGTGCAAGTAATAAAAAGGCCACTTAATCCCGATACACAGCCAGCTTCTGTCTAACTTTACAGCTGCAAAGTGGGCTTAAATATTCATTATTTGCAAGACGTTTATGTTGTAGGCATTCTGAGTCTTCTGCATCATGTGATAACCATTTTCCAGATTTAAACTTCCACATGATAAAATTTGCAGGTTGAAACTTACCTTGTTGTGTCTTACATTGGGCTGCCAACATTTAGCAGGCCTGTGTTAAAGTTAGTTCTGACTGAGCATAACCTTTTTGTCTTTCATCATCTTTTAACATTGGGACATTATCGTGTATCAGCTAACGTAAAGATTATGCCGCTGACATGGACTTGGTAGCAACAATAAGCAAATGCCACATTTAAAGTCATCTGAAATCGTCAAGATTTTCAAAACTTACCTGCAAACAGGACTCTGTGCTAGCATCTTACAATAATACAGAACAAGGAATCCACACATTGTTTCACTCCAAAAACGGCGAAAAAAAGTACAATTGATGAATTTCAACGCAGAATTATTTTACTCCCGAAAACTGTCATGAGTGAGTGGTTGCCAGTTCGAGTTTGGCGGGGTCAAAGGTCGACAAGCGTTCGTTTGTTGGCAACAAAACAATGTGTGGATTCTTGTGCTGTATTTGTAAGATCCTGTTTGAGGTAAGTTTGTAAAATCTTGACGATGTGAGATGATTTAATTTGGCATTGATTATTGTGATACCAAGTCCATGTACAGCGGCCTATAACCTTTTACGTTAGCTGATATACGATAATGTCCAAAATGTTAAAAGTGAATGAAAAGACAAAAGGTTTGCCTCGGCAGCCAGTGTACATGTTGACATGAACTTTTTGGGAACAAAATTGTAACATCGGTTACAAATTGTAAGACCAATTATTATACAGACTCTAGAGATGTATGTCAAAAGAAAATATTTTTTTTTTTATTAGGAATATTACATCTCAAACATCCTCAAACCTTAAATGGCATTGAAACTCCACAGAACAGTTGTAAATTATGGCACCAAAGATTTTGTCCACATTTTAAAAGATGATGCCCTAAGTTACAATTATTGGAAAGTATCACCAGTAGGCTATAGGCCCTTATCTCATTGTCTATCAACTCCACCATAAATTTTGCATCTCTATATAGGTCCGTTTAACAGTTTCGAGGCTACCAAGAAATAAAGATTGCCTATTTCAAGAGGAATAGAAGCAAACGTTTTAGTCACATATGTAAGGGGTCGGTAGAAGCAGAAGGACCCTACATTTTCAGAACAACCGGCCTTAAAATTAGATCTCCGCAGGTGTCAAATTAAACTCTTAAGCAATTCTCCAGATGAACCTGAGTAAAGCCAAATTAAAGTAACAAATAAAAAGAAAAGGAATACACAAACCAAAAATAAATAGGACCCTAAATTAAAAAATAAGTCTGACGGGGGTCCCAAATGGGCGTCCAAAACATAAGTGTTATAGGAGCCGGCAACTATCTATAAGGGGGCGAACAACACTAATTCACCACGCATTTCATGTAATGGTTTACTTCCACGGTAAAAAAAGCACAGCTAATTTTGAGATGTGTTACGGTCCTGTTACGAGTTTGTGAAGATCTTCGTGCAATGTCTACTGACACGTTTAAATAAAAAGGTACCGTGTCTTTTAACACATTGGATACGATTAAATTTCAAATTTGGATGTTTCACGGAGAAGTAGGCCCTCGGTGTATGAAGATGGCGTAAATGGTTTGCAGGCTTAGAAAATGGTGGAGGAGGAAAAATGGCACGGTCGCTATTAGGGTCTCGTATCGGAAAAAAACTGAATCGGAAGACCCCCAAATTGAAAAATAATGGTTAAAGTTCATCGAGTTGCAATCAATGATGATATAACTGTATGCCACATGGTGCCGCTTGTTCGAAATCTCGCTTTCTAAAACAGGTAGATTTGCGTGTATTTCAATGGGGCGTTATTTACTGGTGTGGCCCTTGAAACACATACTGTGGGTACGCACTCGGAAGTTAGAGAAATCCTGGCTTAGTCCATAAACTATCATTTTTATTTGCTGAAATATAACAAATCACATTAAAAACATACCCAGGATAATAAATAAAGATACATTAATCTCCGTTATGGCCTAGCCTTGTGTGTGGCGTACAATGTGAACGTATAGGGCTTGGTCGGCCGGCTAGCCTAGGCCCCGTGGCTAGGCTAGGGCTCATACCTAAATATTTAAAATGGGGTCAACACAGATTTGGATCGTGTTGAGCTTATTCGAATGGCTATATATACAGGATGTGCCCACACCTGATACACTTGTAATGTTGGCCTAATAGTCCAGCTATTATCCACCACGTGGGGGAGGGGGCGAGGGGGGGAGAAAACGGGTATCTATTACTGATTTACCCCCCCCCCCGATCTTTTCATCATCGCTGTCACCCAAAAGATCTGTCATTTTAAACATCTTTGCATAACACCAAGGACACTCTTGATTTTCCACTTTATTCTATACCCTAAAGACCCCTTTTCTATTTCTCATTTATTCTCACTGATTTGCTTACTTTATTATAAGTTAAAGAAAATATAGTCATTTTAAAGCCTTTTTGAGAGAAATTCATGTTTGAAGCTATTTGTTTTAGCATTACCATAACCCCAAAATGTTCACCAACGGATTATCGCATAGGCCTACCATAGAAACAGACAGGCCCCCCCCCCGTTTTACACTTTCTTACTGCATGCATTTATCTTAAAGTTGTGAATTAATATGTCATCAGACTACACGCATTTCATATAGGAGGCAGTCCTTCGCATCGACCCCCCCCCCCCCCCCCACCCCCCCCCCCCACAGCCTTCTATCGCCAAATTTAGTTTTGCGATAGAAGATGGTGTATTTTCATCATTTCTATTGATAGGCCTACACTCTAAATAGAAAAGTTCGTCTTCGAACCTTTTTTTTATTTTTTATGAACCTCACGTCAAAAGGTTCCAAAAGTGTTCTGTAGAGCTTGCAGAAGTTTCACTTCGCTTCTTTTTATAAGAATAAATTTGAAAAGAAGGTATTCAACTATGAGAACAAAATAAGGTTTCAAGGTTTCAACGTTTTTTGTCTCTTAGAGTTACCTCTCTTACTCTGGTTTTATGTTCAATGTGCGTGCGTGCGTAGCAAAAAGGGTAAGCTTGAAAATAAGTCAAATTAATATTTCTAACATGGGGAATTATTTTTATATTTCATTAGGAAAATAAATAAATTAATTTAGATTGAGTTATTTTAATTTTATTTATATTAGATATATAGGTATAGATTGGCACGTCCTGTTCGCTTTTTGAAGATCTGTAGTGCCATGGTTAGGTTGCAAATAAAAGGTACATGGTGTCTTTAACACTTGGATACGATTAAATTTCAAATTTTGATTTTTTTCACGGAGAAGTAGGGCCTCGGTGTAATGAAATGGCGTAAAAGAGTTTGCAGGCTCGAAAACGGGTGTAAAATGGCACGGTCGCTATTTAGGGGCTCGTATCGGAAAAACGAATCGTAAGACCCCCCATACATTTAAACCTATGTTAAAGTTTAATCGATTTGCAATCCTTGATATCAAACTTGTATGCCAAATGTTGCCGCTTGAAGTTCGAAATCTCGCTTTTAAAACAGGTATTTTGCGTGTATTTCAATGGGGCATTAATCTGCCCAAATCTGTTATAATTAACATTTACATTTGGTATCATTACAAACTCAGGCCAATTTATGGGGATAATTTGTTACTTCTTAGGTGATTTATAGTGCCACACTATAAAACTCGTTATAGGCAATAGGCATTATTTAAGACAACTTTCTTTATCCCACAGTTGTTATACAGTAGGACGATTAGCATCACTTATCTCTGTTACTAATATTGCAGATTTGGGTAGCATCGTGAACGGTTTGTTAAAATGTTATCAATAATAGTTGCAAACTAATGATTCTGTGTATTCTTGTTGGCTTAAAGACCAATGCATAAGAGAATAAGAATAATAAATTATTATCATGAGTTGGCTTAGGAGTACTTTCCTTTCAATATCAAGTTTGAAATCCCATTATATAACAAGTTTGTTTTTCCCAACTAGTTCTTATATCAAATACTGGGGTCCCACTTCCCCTTAATGAAATTATCGAGAGACGTATGTGCTCTGTAAAAAACACCACAATCAAATTTTTGGCACTTATCTTGCTCAATTTCAACACCCCACAGGTTCTAATTGTCCTGTTGCCTGGCATAAATATTTTCTCACTTTGTATCTTACAGTATTTGAATTAACGACAAACACACCTCCCTTTTCACGATCTATATCCTATTTGTATATTCCTAAAATGTAAGCAGTTAAATACACAGAACAAACTTATAGGGGTTATCTTAAAGCGGCCAGGTGGATTATACATAAGATACATTCAAAACAATACAGAATAAATGAACATCTTATACGTAGGTCAAAACGCATTTTACTCAGAAACTTCCAACAAACCAGAAAAAATGCAAAAACCATGGAAAATTATTAACAGTAATAATTTGGACGTGGCAAAATGGCAAATATTAAACAAGAAATTTAAAACTAGTACCGGTGAGATTACAAACTATCCTCAAGAATTGCAGATAATTTCAATTACTTCTTTGTCAACATATAGGCCCTAAACCTAGCGTTTCTCAAATCCAAAATACCGGTAAAGATTACCATGAATATTTACAAACCCTTTACAGTAATCTGTCTATCACCAATGTGGGAGATGACGTCATTACAATAATTAATACCTTTGATGCAAACAAGAGCCCCGGGCATGATAACATGATAACAATTTATATTGTTAACAAGAGTTGCAAAATAGATAAGCAAACCTTTAACTGCTATTGTTAAGTTTATCATATCCATCCACATGTATTTCAGAACATCTTAAGATTGCCAAAGTATTCCAATTTTTAAAAAGGTGACCGGTAGGTATATTCAAATTATCACCAATTTCAGTGCTATACCTGTTTTTTCAAAAATATTAGAAAGACTAGTCTTTAAAAATGTATTAACTAATCGTAGACATAAAATTTTAAATAATAAACAATTTGGCTTTAGATCAAACCATTCCACTTACATGGCAATTACTGAATTAGTTGACAAAATTAGTTGCGCTGTTGAAAAAAATGAAACAACTGTGGGATTTTTTTGGATCTATCAAAAGCTTTTGATTACCATAAATCATGAGATTTTGCTTCACAAATTAGAGTATTATGGATTCAGGGGAATTGCACTTGAATGGTTCAAAAGTTATTGGAGCAACAGAAAACTAATTCATGTAAATCAAGTCTTACGAATATAATAGTGGAGTTCCGCAAGGGTCGATATTAGGTCCTCTTCTATTTATTTTATATGTAAATGACATATTAATTACTTCTTCCGAACTGACTTCATTATCTTTGCTGATGACACAACGATCTTATATTCCAACGGAGATCTTGCTAGTAAAATGGATTTTATCAATGGTGAGCTCAAAGAAATAACAAAATTGGTTCAAAGCCAATAAGTTGTCAATAAATGCTAGTAAAACAAATTATATGAGAATGGGTACACGTCAAAAACAAATGGGTTTAATAGTAAGACAAACGTTGTCTTAGATGGTACAAATCTTGAACGTGTTGACATACCAATTTTCCTAGGTGTCCTGATCGATGAAAACCTGAAATGGAAACACCAATGATGGCTACATCAAAAGTTATTATTTTTCTCGAAATATTGGCATAATTAACAAGTTTGAAAATTTTGTACCTTAACGGATTTTGCGATCCCTTTTTTATTGCCCATTAATCTTACCTTACCTAATTATGGTTTACTGCCTGTGGTATCCGCAAGTAAAACTACTTAGAAAAAACATTTAAACTACAGAAACGGCTTTGAGAATTAGATCTTAACCACTACAGGTGACACTCTGGACCCTTGTTTTGGTCAATAACAAATTATTAAATGTGTATGACAATGTATAATCTTGAATTAGGCGTATTCATGCATAAGCAAATCATCTACACTTGGTTACCAAAATGTTTTTGATAATTTTTTTTTTATTTCTCTAGAAGGGCGAGTTTTTTCATTACCATAAAACAAGATATGCCAACAACCATAATTATAACCTTAAAAAATCAACCAGATTTGCAATCAAAAAGTGTTTGAACGTCAGGACCTATTCTTTGGATCCTTTTTTTGTTACGCAGCAGCATTAAATTATCGAAAATACAATTCATTAGAAACTCTTATAGAATCATTAATAAAAATTATAACGTTCTTTTTTTGGAGCTTTGGCTGCGTGATTATCTTTTTGATTTAACATTTGCTAAACAATTATGTTTTGTGTCCGTGTAATTTGTCTTGCAATGTTTCATCACACCGTAAATCCTTGGGCAAACTCGCGTCGGGGTCGGGGGGGGGGGGTTGCCCGGTGGTTGGTGGTGGTGGTGGGGGGGGGGTGGAGTGTTGGGTTTGTTTACCGTATGTGTGCTGATGGGTTGCGGTGTGATTCCTCCGGTAACTTTATTTATTTTCGTTAGGAGGTTTCGTCCTCCGTTTACAGGTCTTTTGGCCCCCCCTTTTGTTCACCTCCTCCTCCTCCATGTCGTCCTACTGTCTTTCAATTAACGTTAGATGTCCGGTTTTAATTACTTATTTCCAAAAATATACGTTTTCGAAAAAATCACGAAAGAAAGTTGTTGTTGGGGGTATCCTTTTGGACCTAAGACTTTTTTACATGACAAAGGAATGAGACTTTTAACCTTCAAATCTTTGAAATCTGGGTATTTCCCCCTCGTTTTGAAAATGAGCTAATAAGGTATGGTACCTTTATTAATTACGTTTTGTGGAAGGTTCCATTGACTCCACTTGAGGTAGTAAAACTTGTCGTCCGTGTCGGCGGAGATGTTCACGATCAATAGGCCTATTGTCCGCCCCTTACTGGGTATGTAATTAATAAGCCACGTTGTTCAACAGACACATCCGAACCCCTTGTTAATTTGCAGGCAGCGAATTTTTGCAATACAAATACGAGTATATCCAAGTTCCACACGGGATTAATTTGAATGGGGGGCATTACAGGAAGAGCAGCTTATGGTGATTCTTTTGTTCGTAACCAATTGAATACAACAGGGAGGACTATATTAAAAAAAGTATAAGTATTCAACGATTCATTTAAATGCCCATGCATAATGCACTGCGCAAACACCTGAAATCAAAGCAAGGTCCACAATCAATAATTGTCCTTACCATGCTTTGAAGCGCCCCTATTTCGTGAATGGGTCTGCCATAAAGTTTCAGGGTTAAAGTCCCTATTCACTTGGACCCCGTTGTTTGTCGTTTGTCAATAAAAATCAGTGTACATTGAATAAAATTCCAAAGAAGAAATATGTTTTCAGTTGGAGTCCCATGATGCTTGTTGGGTCCAATGAGAATAACAACTTTTCTTTCTTGATTGTTTTTTCCCAAACCGTAATATTTTGGAAATAATTAATAAAAAAAAACCGGACATCTAAGTTACATTGCCCAGCCACTAGTCTGTTTTTAATATTGTCACATCTATATTGCCTGGAAAATAAAGATTTGAGATTGATTTGAGATTTACTGGTGTGCGCCCAGAAGTGAATCTCGTGTATTATGGAATAGTCCAAGCCCGTAACCGCTTCTCTCACACTCAGTGCGCCGTGGGCGTTGTTTCGCAACCAACCGCGCGTCGTCACTGTTGGTGGCAGCACACGCATATAAAAAAAAGAAAAATCTGAGTGTGCGTCACGCTTTATGTTATCACTGTTGCATTTCCCAGTGTTCCATTGTTGATCATCGGGTCGATTTTTCTGCATAATTATTCGAAACATCATCGATGGAAGAACCATGCTCTAAAAGATTTCCTGCATCCTAATGCACAAAAGTCTCCCGATACCCTGTTATTTTGCTTAGGAAAAGAATATTTTGAGTCCGAGTGAAAGCATGTAGCACTCAATTGTTATGTTGTTTTCACTCGCTAAAGTATGACGAACGTAAAAAACCGCGTGCTCATAATATGCTTAAGGATTTTTCCAATACGGGACGATACCACTCAAACCAAAATAGGTGGTGCCCAAAACTATGATATGAAAGTGCGTATGCTCATAAAGCAAGTAATTTTATTGACATTCACCAAATGTAGTGTATATAGTCAAATACAATTCATAAAAAAAAAAAACATACTTTTGGGCACCTCGATTGGTTACGCGTTTCGGGAGAATCTTTCGGGTCTGGGTATATTTTAGTCGTGGTATAGAGGCAATATATGATACATAGTGACCCTTGAATGACCCTTTGACCTCATCTATTACACCACACATGAGACCCCTTGTCTCGATGTAGGCCTAAGCATAAGAATGAACTTGGTTCATCACTGCACTAAAAAGCTACATTTTGGGGGTTTGCCAACCAAAAGGTGTAAGCACTGTTAGACCCTAGTGACTTCTACATGACCTTTGACTTCCTCATCTGTCACCCCACATAGAACTTCTTGTCTCAACAGATAAGCATTACCCAAGTGTGAACTTGAATCCATTACTCACTAACTTTGCTGAGTTTTAAAAGTGCCATGTTTGCCACACACACACCAGACGAACACAGAACACACACATAGACGAATCATGATGGTCTTTCCAATTGCATCGGACGACCTTAAAAATGAAATTAGATTTGAATTTTAATTTGCTCCACAACATCCAAATCAAAGAGTGCAAACACCTTTGACGAAACCTGGTTTGGAGTTCTTGTGCAATTGGGCGCATATATGTATATATGATCCAATTTCTCCACACACGTTCCCATTCCCTCCCATCCCGCAATGAATCAGCGGGTTCGGTGATGGAGGGGTCAACCGTCTCGTAACAGATGTACATCGTTTGAACTTGTCGATCCGATGAAGACGACCCTTAGAGCCCGCACACTCTAGTGATCAATTCTCACCGCCATCGGAAAACTCGCCAAACGAGGTCTGGCAAGCCCGAGGGTGAGCAATGATCTAATTGGTGGCGAAAGTTATAGTTTAATTTAACTTCCCTATTTCGTATCCCACAGCTGCATTGAACTCTTATCTAATTTTTATTCCCAGCACCATAGCAAATTATGTCTCTAATCGGCTTTTCTGGTTAAATAAAGTTTCCCCCATGTACAAACGCGTATTGGCACTAGAATATCCTGTCGACTGACCCGTCTCGCATAGTCCATCTAGAAGGAACCCCCGCTCGGTCCTCCCTGTGTCCCTCCCCTGTGACCTAGCCACTCCGCGCTCTTGGCGAGGTCAGTGGGAAAAACGAGAGCCTTCTAAATGGACTACATGGAACCAGCTTAGTTAGGCCGTGACGTCACGTTTGTTGATCCGCACTGGAAGACATTTTTATAGGCTTTGAAATCAATTTATCGTTGGCTTTTGACATAGATGTAAAAAATCTGTGATTAGAGGTGAATATTCGAACTCAGGATAGTCTCAAGGTATTTAAAAATTCCCGTTTCGAGGGCCAAATGTTCACATATACCCGGGGAATGGGTGATAAACTGCGATAAAAAAAATTCTCGCAGCCTATTCATTTATACGGTAATGAAATACTAAGCATTTTGAATACACTTTTTTTCCAAGACCTCGCGCTCCTGCGCGCCCGAGGTCTGTTCTGAACGACTAGCAACCCGGTATAGGGCGTTACCCACTGTAGCAGTTGAATAGGAAAAGTGGGGCTTAATAATTAAAATGAATTAAATGTTTAAATCCGCGAAAGAACATTTCATTGAATATTTGTTTTATTCGCGAATTAAAATGTTTCATTCATGAATCAATGTTAAATCCACGATTAATGCTTAATTCACGGAATGTTTTATTCGATAATTGTTTTATTATTCGGAATTGTTTTTATATTTTGCGAAAGGTGTACGTAGGTGTATTGTTGGGCGTGAATTGAATGTTTACTTGGTGCTTACTTGGTACTATGGTGGTTTATCCTCTTGAATCTCCAGAGATGTCTAACAAAGGGGTTTGGAGAGTGGCTGAATTAAATCATATTTCTAACTTGGGTATGGGTTGGCGCATTTGTCATCTTGTGGCAGTTTAATCCGCGAATTAAATGTATATTCGTGAATTAAATTCACGAATTAAATGTTTATATACACGAAAAATTTTTAAAAAACCACGAAGTAAAATGTTTTATTCGTGATTTTTTTTCCTCGCGAATTAAATGTTTTATTCGCACACTACGTAAATGTTTTATTTACTACATTTTGTTGTTCTTTTTATTTTTTAATTTAATTTGGGTTTACTCTACATCCAGAAAGCCTATTTCCAATGCACAATTAAGACTACTCAAAGACAATACTATTAATAAATAAAAAAAAAATGAACATTTTGATTGGTTATGAAAGGGGCAAAAACAGTGATTTTTGCCCGCACCAATTTGGACCGAAAAAATAGCCATTTTGTTTTGCCGCTTTTACGCCTTTTGTGTCGCCTGTCTTGGCAGGAAGACACATAGAGATCACTTTGTCCACTGTTGTTGATGTCTGTCGGTGTATGTTGTTGTTGATCGGAAAAGGGGTTAACATTAACCCAGATGCATATCAATTTAGGGATGGCGCTCTTGACCTATTTCTGATATCAGGTTGCAGTGGCGGATTTAAGGAAAAGGGCCCTGTCAGCAGCTTAAGGTGGGGCCTCTATAGCGTCAATAGTGCGACTAGGGTGTGTCCGAGGGGGCCCTGAGAGCAATATTTTAGGGGGCAATATTTTAGGGGGGCCCTGTCAGCAGCTGCTGACACTGCTGACTCTTAAAACCGCCAAAGTAGAAGTCAGGTTGATCGATCCAACGATTTGATATCATATTTTTACGAATGCGCACGTGTGTATGTATTTGGTTTTTTTTTACATGCACCTTTCGTTCCTTCTATTTGTGATTTTATTTTTGCTTGTGTAATGGTGTCTTGTTGTTGTTGTGTGTGGTTCTGCTCTTGTTGTTGTTATTGTTTTCTACAGCGATGAATCCATATATTTCTTTCTGCTTTCTGACATGGTGGGTAAAAAAAAAAAACATATCCATAGTTTAGAGGTCATCCGGATGATTTTTTTACTCGTCGAACCCATCTTTATAAGCCAGCTAAAATCGCAATTTGGGTCTAAAAGCACCAAAAACTTTTTTTTTACGGATTCTATTGTACACGACCCGATTTTAGCACGTGGACACTCCGGCGTGGTAGCCATAGAGCGTTAAAAATAACCTTTATTGTGTATTGGTATAGGAAATACAAACTTTAAATAGCTTTTTCTCGAAAATTTTGTTTGACCAAAAGAAAGGAATTTCAATATTGACTTGAACAATCATCTTAGAAGGTATATGATATATAACTTTAAAAAAGTTCAATTGGAACCAAACTTGGTTTGTAGGTGGAACACGTGATCCCTCATTTGTTGATGAGGTGAAATGGTCACGTACTTAGGTTAAAGGTCACGTACTAAGGTCAAAGCTCATGTTCGTTCATGTTGTAAGATTGGCTGAAAATGTAAAATTAACCTCAATCGAAAAGTTGGAGTTCAATTGGAACAAAACTTGGTTTATGGATATTACATGCAAACCCTCATTTGTTTATGAGGCCAAATGTCACGTATTAAGGTCAAAGGTCATATGAGGCCTATCATTCATTATAGTAGATTTCAAAATAAGTGAGACCTCATTAAAAGTTTTAGGCCTGTCCATTCACCGTGAGAGGTAAGAGGAATTATTTTGATGGCTACAGGTAAAAAGTTATGGTACTCATACAATGTGTAGTAATGTAGCTAGTAAAAAAATGTTGACCAAAAATAAATTATTTCACATCTTAACATAGCTTAGATGTTTGAATTGAAGTATGAGGATGAAAACACTAGCAATTATTTCATTAAACGTTATTATTTGAACATAACTTACCTTTGACACTGCAAAATATCATTCCTTATCACGGTATTGGAGAAATAATGCATTTTTATATCAAGGCACACATAACACATCTACGTTTTTGTTTGGCCTTCAAAAATGGGCTAACCTTGTATTAAGAGATTAACGCAAAGCGGATTTAACATCTTGGTCAGCCATGGAATAAGTCATTCTATCATTAACAGGCCATTGTAGAACTGAATGCATCAGATTCCAGTAAGCCGATTCTGTACAGGAACTTTGTACCATGGTCACAATATGTTTTGTAATGGCAACAAAGGCCTAGTCTCTGCATGGCCGGGGATTGCGATCAATACCATCCCTCTCGGAATATGCGTCGAGTCTCACTTTAATTTGAAATCTACTATAACACGACGGCAGGCGAGACTTGCGGTCCGGTATTTGTTTAATGCGACTAGACAAATTAATTATATAACAGAAAAATTATAGAAAAGTATTTTTCATGGTGCCTTTTTCCTGACCATGTATTTCCTATTCGTTTTTACGGGAAAGAATTATGGATCAGATACTTAAAACAGTAGCATGTATTGTTTGAAAAGAAACATTTATTGAATCTAATAAATGCCTATAGTTCACTAAAGGTCAACGGTCCCTATGTGTGGACAAATTATAAAAGATGTCGTTGCGAATAAACATTAATTCACGGATAAAAACATTTCGTTCACGAATAACACATATAAATCGCGAATAAAACAACGTTCAGGAATATAAATTACATTGGGGCTAAAACATTTCATTCACGATAAAACATTAAATTCGCGAAAATAAAATATTTAATTTGGAATACAAACACTTAAATTCGCGAATAAAACCATCGCGAAACAAAACAATTCACGAATAAAATGCACTATTCATGATTAAACAATTTATTCACGAATAAAAACATTGAGTCGCGAATAAAACATTAATTCGAAAATAAAACATTTTAAATTTTTTTTTTTTCGTGGATAAAACATTAATTCGCGAATAATAAAAAATTTTATTCGCGAATGAGCATTTCAATTGTGGTTCAATAAAAGTGAGATTGCAGGTAAATCCATTATCAGAGATATCAGAAACGAGGGTGGTGTATTTGTTAATTTTGCGTCATGTGTCTGTTTTTTCGTGACGGCACGTGTAATTCGCGACTAAAACATTTAATCGCGAATAAAACACCTAATTCGCAAATAAACGTCTAATTCGAGATCTCCGAATGAAACATTTAATTCGTGGATTAAATATTTCACGAATAAACACAGTACGAAAAAACATTGATTTGCGAACAAAATCGAATTCGTGGATGAACATTAATTCACGAATAAAACAAGTTGTTGGCCGAAATAAACATTCAATTCACGATAAAAACATTTAATCGCGAATTAAACAATTCACGAATAAAAGATTAATTTTGGGATTAAAAATTTAATTCACGGATAAAACATTTAATTGCGCGAAAATAAAACATTTCATCCGCGGAGTTAAAAAATTTAATTAACCAATTATTTAAACATTTTTTTTATTTAAAAACGAAATGTCATTTATCAGCCACCGTATAAAAGGCCTATTACAATTAGTTTTATTACCGACTTACAAATATATAGAGGGCTCGCTTAAGGGGACCGCGTTCTTCCATTCGGCCAAAGCTGGGGCATTCAGTCTGGTATCCCCGCCGCCACCACTACAAATCAATTTCCCGCATCCTACACCAAGCAAGAGTGAAATCAGAAAAAAAAGATTTACAAGTATATCATACAATCCAATTTTCTTTCATCAATTGCACAGTGGAGCTACTTAGTTAACGCCCGTACAACATAATACCGGAGTGTGCGGCCTAACTATGTCGTCTTCATCGGATCGACAAGTTCAAACGATGTACAACTTTTATGAGAAGCTGACCCCTCCACCGAACCACCAGTCTTTCATTGCAGGATGGAAAGAAATGGGAAAGTTTGTGGAGAAATTGGATCATTATATATGCGCCCAATTGCACAAGAACACCAACCCAAACGGTAGGTTTCTTTCAAAAGGTGTTTGAACTCTCTGATTTGGATGTTGTGCGAGTAAATTAATCAAATCTATTTCATTTTAAGGTTGTTCGATGCAATCGGAAAGACACTATTTCATCATGATTCGTCTTTGTGTGTTTATGTTTGTCTGTCTGTGTGTGTGGCAAACATACACTTTTCGGTTGACACTTTTTAACTTTAGCAATTAGTGCAGTAATGGATCAAGTTCAAACTTGGTGTGCTTATATATTGAGACAAGAAGTTCTATGTGGGGTAGCAATTGAGGAGGTTAAAGGTCATTCAGACGTCACTTTATAGGGTCATTACATTGCTCTAATACACCATTTGGTTGGCACCAACTTAATGTTTGGTGCAGTGATGGATCAAGTTCATTCTTATGCTTACACATTGAGACAAGGGGTCTCATGTGGGGTAACAGATGAGGTCAAAGGTCATTCATGGGTCACATAGGTATATTATATTGCTCTACTCTTATGTTTTGACCACGTGATCGGACGACCTATTTGGGACCCCGTCACTTTTATTTTTTTATATTTTTTGGTTTGTTTGTTCCGTTCTTTTTATTTGTTACTTTGATTTGGGTTTACTCAAGTTCATCCGTTGAATTGCTTAAAGCAATATTAGCACATTTTTTGGAAGAGCGCCCCAATTTTTCAAAAAATTTTAGGTTTTTACACGGTTGCATTGGTAACTGGTTAGTAAACTATACCTGTGAATGGTTAAGCTCTACAATGTCTATGTGTCGCAAACGAAGGAATTTTGTAACTAGAATAATTATTATCGGAGATCCCCGATAATAATTCAACGGGTGCTGGAAACGGCCTTCCAATATGAAATAGCCGGGAAATAGCACCATGTACGTATCTACGCTCATCTATTAGTTGTTTTATTGGTTCAGGCAAGTCAAGTTAGAGGTCATTTTCTTGAGGTGGCACTATTTCATCATGGACGGACATAAACTTAGCATTTCCAGCTCTGCCGTTAAGTACAATCTAGGATCCCAATTCTAATTACAAAAATCGCTCATTTTATGATAAATACGCATTTTTGAGCATTCTCGTTCGCAGGTGTAGTTTTGTAGACAAATAAACCAGCATCTGTGCAAAAATATCAAATTTTGAAAATTGAGGGCGCTCTTCAAAAAATGTGCTAATATTGCTTTAAGAGTCTGATTTGACACCTGCGGAAAGTTTAATTTACTAAGAGCGGGTTGTTCTGAAAATGCAGGGTTTGCTTCTACCCTCTTAATTAAATACGTATGCTAATTCCTCTTGAAATATGCACCTTGGTAGCATCGAAACTGGTAATTAAACGACCTATCATAGAGATGCAAAATGATGATGGCGTTGATGACAATGAGATAGGGCCTACATGGTGATGACTGAGATGACGACTATGTCGACAATTAGGCTATATTGGTGATGACAATGAAACGACGACGACGCGACGATGATGACGATTATTGTGACGACCACATTGATGGCGGTGGTGATAATGATGGTGATGACGATAATGAGGATGACGACGACGACGATAATGATTATAATGTGTCATCAGTTCATAGTCGTCATCATCATCATCGTCGTCGTAGTCGTCATCATCATCGTCGTCGTAGTCGTCATCGTCATCACGATGACTATAGCAATGACTGTTGCGATATAATTGTATTTGATAATCAACGCTGGTGCTGCGCTAATCGGTTGTAGCTTCCATTATTGTAAGCAATAACGAAAAAAAGGCTGTGGGCATGAGAGATGAATGCGACTAGACACCCTTACAATAAACCAGTTTAAAGGCTGACTCAGATCAGAGATTTCCCGAGGAGGGCGCCCTCATTTTCAAACAAATCGTGTTTTTTTTTTTTTTTTTTTTGCATATACACAATGCTTGTCCACATTACTAATCACTATGCAAAATAGCAAAGCTGCAATCAAAGTCATTGATATAGAAAATCACAAGTTGGTTTTAAAATACGCGATCCGGAATTTTGTTATACACAGTATCCTATGGCATTGTGCATTATACCTAAATGTTTACTGCCATCAAAAACGAAATCCTATTCATCTCAAATTTGGAATTAAGCAAAATTGGATCTTTAGTTCTAGTTGATCTATTGTAAAAGTAAACAAAAAAGTTATATCTCGAATCGCTGAATCAGCCTCTTTAATTTTGTGGTACAAAACTCACCTGATATTGACGTGCACTCACGTGTACAGAGTATTGGTTTTTTTTTTGGTTTTTACAATGCCACAAATTACACATTACATGATATCTTCGAAATGCTAGTGTTAGTCATGTTAGTTTACCTTGAACCTGGGATGATAGGCCTATCGTCCCAGCTTGAATCGACTTTTGTAACATCGTACACTTTATAATACTCATAGGGCGATGAAATTTCAAGTGAATGTGTGGTTAATACCGATAACGAAATACATGAATTGTATTTTGGAAGTATGGCTTATAATAAAAGCCAGTATTTCGCAGTTCTGTTATGTAAAATATGTGAATTATTCACAATCAGTACTAGCTATGGTATTGGTATATAGGCATCTATAGATGTGTGAAACGAAACCCCAATTTCGATCCTAAGGGCTACAGGCGATATAAACCGCAATGAATCTGACTATTTTGAGTCATGTTGTTCCCGGTGCGAAAGCATGTACCTTTTTTAATAAGAATTTCTCCAGTGTCGTTGTTGTGCGGTATTCCATACCCTTTCACATACTCTGATGCTGTGCATGCTTGAAAAATAATTTTAAAAAAAGCTATAGACGGACAGATCATACAGTTTGATGAAGGCGGGAAATGATTGAAGGATCGACCGTATAGGCTTATTGCTTGGAAAAAACGTGGGTTAGTGAAAAGGTTGTCGACTATAATTTTTAAAACATTTTTATTTTTTTTCCTTTTTTTATGAAATTGGATGTCAATTATTTGCTCTTCATTGGGAGTAGGCCTATATAGGAATAATTACCAAAAGAGGCGAACAGGCAGTGGTGGCTCGGGATACGGGATACAAAAAAAGTCGGGAAGGGAGCAAAACCAAATGGCAAGGAAAAGGAGGAAGAAGTGAAAAAAGAGGGAAAGAGAAAAAGGCGAAAGATGCGAGGGAACGAGGGAAAACTAAAAAGGTGTTGAATTGTGAAAGGAGAAGATAAAAAAGTAAAGGTGGGAAGAAGGAAAACGGGAAACGGAGAAAAAAAGAAAGAAAAAATGAAGTAGAGAAGGGAGAAGATGAAGAGAAAGGGGAAAGGAAAGATTTATGTAGCTGCAAACGAATTTATTGGAAAATTTGTGCTCTGAAACACTTAATTTTTTACCTGCTACAGATGGGCAAAATCCAGGACCGCCCCCTAAACCGCGCACATTAATATCCCCCAAGCTGATACAGAAATCAGGATAACTCTTGAGTCTTGGCCCCTCCCCACCACATAACACCCACCCCCATACTGGATGGTCAGGTGTAACCAAACCATATCGTCCTCTTAACGGTAAGCCAAGTATGTACAAAACAATCCCATAACCTTTACCCACGTTCCGTAAAAACGAATCCTAAACACACAGAATTTGCAGTGCAAAGAAATTTATTAAAAGTGGAGAGGAGATGCACCTTTAACAAAAAATCGCCAGAGTGTTTATAACAACAATTTATAAAAAAATGTTGATCTGCATAATTTAAGGCTATTAAACCGGGCCACGGTGATTTGAATAATTACTGTGGCCTCAGATACTAAACTATGGTCACAGTGTACCAAACTATGGCCACAGTTACTAAACTATGGTCACCAGATTACTAAACTGTGGCCACAGTTAACTAAACTGTGTTCACAGCTTATAAAAGAAAAGCCACAGTTTACCAAACTGTGGCCACAGGCTATACTAGAAACTGGACATGCGTAATTTGCTAAACTAGCCACTTATTACTAAACCGTGGGCCAGAGTACTAAACTGTGGGTACCGTTTACAAAACTGGCCACAGATAATAAACTTTGGTTCACAGGTGCTAACGTAGGCTTCGGATTACTAAACGTGCGGGTATCTGGGTGTTTAAAGTGCCAAACGTGCATGGTGCCAATTTAGTAAACTGTGGCCCTAGATTAGATTACTGAACGTGGTTACAATTTACTAAACGGTGGGTGTACAATTTACTAAACTGTGGGTACAGTTACCAAATGTGGGGACAGTTGACTAAATGTGGGTGACAGTTACTAAACTGTGGGTACAGTTAAATTAAACTTGTTACAGTTTACTAATCGGTGGGTACAGTTACACCAAATTGTGAGTACAGTTTACTAAACTGTTATGGCCATAGATGACTAAAATGGTTGTGATCCAATTGTGCGAAATCACGTTGGTGCAATCATACTAAAACCGTGGGCCCTTGATTAATTGACTAAACTGTGGGACAGTTTACAAAACGGGCCCAGGTTACGACAACTTTGGTTCACAGGTTGCTAAACGTAGGCTACGGATTACCTAAACGGGCGGGTAATGTTTGCCAAACAGTGCATAGGGTGCAATTGATGGTAAACTGTGGCCCTGAGATTACTAAACTATGGTTACAATTACTAAAACTGTTGTGACAAGGGGGTGAAGCCCAGTTCAAAACAGTCGTCCGTGCTGGGCGCTGACATTTGAATACTGCACGACATAATTATTAGTTTGGGTGCTTGTATACACCACCTAATGTCAATTCGATACAACAATCCGGCAAAATATCAGTGTGTTGGGAGTTGGTTGCTATTGGGTGGTTAGAAATTTACTTAAACTGTGGGATACGTTACAAAACTGTGGTTTACAGTTTACTAAACTGTGGTTACAGTTGACTAAACTGTGGTTACAGTTACTTAATGGGGTACTACAGTTTAGTAAACTGATTACAATTCACTAACACTGTGGGACATTTACAAACTGTGGGTAAATTTACTAAAACTGTGGGTGGTACAATTTATAAACTGTGGCCATAGGTTACTAAACTGTGGGTACAAATTACTAAACTGTGGCCATAGATTACTAAACTGTGGGTACAATTTACTGAACTGTGGCCCCAGGTTACCAAACCGTGGGTACAGTTTTACTAAACTGGTCACAGATTACTGAACTGTGGGTACAGTTTGCTAAATCGTGGTGCAATCATACTAAACCGTGGGCCTAGATTACTAAACTGTGGGGACCGTTTAAAACTGGCCACGGATTACTAAACTTTAGTTCACAGGTTGCTAAACTTTGGCCACGGATTACTAAACTGTGGGTAATGTTTACCAAACAGTGCATGGTGCAATTTAGTAAACTGTGGCCCCAGATTACTAAATGGTGGTTACAGTTTATAACTGTGGTTACAGTTACTAAACTGTTGGTACAGTTTTACTAAACTGGGGGTACAGTTTACCAAACTCCGGGAACAGTTTACCAAACTGGTCACAGATCACTAAACTGTGGGTACAGTTTAAGCTATGGACACGGTTAACTGTGATTACTCAACTTAATTGGGTACAGTTTAATAAATTATGGGATCAATTTACTATTCTGTGCATGGCCGTGGATTGCTTAAACTGTGTGGGGGAAGATTACCCGGTGGGGGGGGGGGGGGGGCACTTGTATTCAAAGGTGGATGAACATGGACTTACAAAATGCACAATAAACAAGTATTTCCATCGACTAAAACATACCCTGAACAAGTATTTTTGTCTGTTTTTGCTACCCTAAGAGGCATTTTTGTCAGTTTTGCTACCTTAAACAATTAAGCAAAGCATTGTGTCGTTAATATACCGTAACATTCGGCTTTGCTTTACAATATTTTTGATCATTAACACGTACACCACAATTTCAGGGTTGAGAAAAAACATTTATTTTTTCCACATTTTGCTGTTTTTACACCCTTTTTACGCGTTTTCTTGTTCAACCATCATATCCACTTTTGAATACAAGTCCCCCCCGGGCAGATTATAATCTCTGGAAACGGATTTGATACAGGGCTCCATAGGATTAGGGTCCAGATAGGCTTTGCATTTTATTTTTTTTTAATTTGACAAAATATAGCTATGTATCGTTCCAGAATCCAGCAATTAACACATCAAATAATGCATTGTATTTCAAAGCCACTGTTTCTAATATCAATAATTACATGATAATGCCTCCACCTCTTTTATCATGAAGATTTCTACACTAAAAGTATAACTTTCACACACTCTAGACACAGAGCCAACTTATTTTGTCTAGTTGTTGGACGGTAATTTCGTCACGTTCGTTTATTTCGTCTTCGTCTCTCAATTGGCGTATTTCAATCATTTGACTTCAGACTGCGACTGGAATTCATTTTACGATTTTATCGCAACTCGTTGGGAGGGCTACGATGATGTTATCACAGTAAACTAACACACGTACAGGGTATCAAAAACTAAGGCCTTATCCATACTCACTGAAAATATGAATTTTTCAGTCAAGAAAAGGGTTCTTATTTAGAATTAATTTATATTGGCACAGATATTTTCAGGACTTATCAAATTTCACGTTGTCAAAATTGCATAACAAATTAATGAATGACACAATTGTCATTTGTAATTTTAAGTAGATTTCAAATTAAAATTTAGTGTTTGATGAATTCATAGTTTGTTAATTTTCATAAAAATGACAAATTATGAATGAATTGTAATTTAGTCATGTGATTTGTCATACAAGTTTTAAAAAAATACCATTTAATTATAAGTGATGAAAATACCAGTGATGTGAAAAATTAATTTGAAAAGCTTGTAATTATAAATGGAAAATTATAATAACATTTAAGCTTTATTTTGCATGACAAATAATAATTTGTCAAATAAGACCTTAGCTTTCATTGACAACTTTATATATTTCAGTGTAAGCAACTCCATCTTTTGGAACGGGAAGACGGAAAACTTTGTTTTGACACGCCGATGTAAAGTAAGATCACAGTAAAAACTAACGTTTATATAAATTTTTCAACGCGTTTATTTCTTATAGTCTTCCCATTATTTTCTTTATTTTAAAAACACTACTCAATTTTATATAATGCTACCCAAAAACGTTGCAACGTGTTTAAACACAGTAAATGTAAAGACGTTGTTTTGATAACAGTTAATAAACGCTGATGCCTGTCTATATATAAACAATTGATGTTTTCATTTAAACGGGCTGTTTATTTTTTAAACAGTAGGTGTTTCCCTTAAAATGGATAGCGTTTATTTTTTTTTTTTTTTTTTTTTTTAAACTATGGTCACAGTGTACCAAACTATGGCCACAGTTTACTAAACTATGTTCCCAGATTACTAAAATGTAGCCACAGTTTACCAAGCTGTGGCCACAGATTACTAGAAACTGGACATGGGTAATTTGCTAATTAAGCTAGCCACAGATTACTAAGCTGTGGGTACAGGTTACTAAACTTTGGCCACAGATTACTAAACTGTGGGTACAGTTTGCTAAATCGTGGGTGCAATCATACTAAACCGTGGGCCTAGATTACTAACTGTGGGTACCGTTTGCAAAACTGGCCATAGATTACTAAAATTTGGTTCACAGGTTGCTAAACTTAGTTTACTGATTACTAAACTGTGGGTAATGTTTCCCAAACAGTGCATGGGTGCAATTTAGTAAACTGTGGCCCTAGATTACTAAACTGTCGGAACAGTTTACTAAACTGTAGGAACAGTTTAGTAAACTTTGGGTATAGTTTACTATAAACTGTGGATACAGTTTACTAAACTGTGGGTATAGTTTACTAAACTTTGGGTACAGTTTACTAAACACGGTACAGTTTACTAAACTGTGGGCAGTCTACTAAACTGTGGGTACAGTTACTAAACTTAGGGTACAGTTTACTAAACTGTTGGTACAGTTAATTAAACTGTGGGTACAGTTTACTAATCTGTGGTATACAGTTTACCAACGTGTGGGTACAATTTACTAAACTGTGGCCATAGATTACTAAACTGTGTGTACAATTTAATAAACTGGGGGTACAGTTTAATAAACTGGTCACAGATTACTAAACTGTGGGTACATGCAGTTTAAGCTCTGGACACGGTTGACTAAACTGTGATCACAGATTACTCGGGTACAGTTTAATAAATTGTGGGATCAATTTAGTAATCTGTGCATGGCCATGGATTGCTTAAACTGTGGGGGCAGATTATAATCTGTGGGAACGGATTAGGTACAGGGCTCCATAGGATTATGGTCCAGATAGGTTTGCATTTTATTTTATTTTTTTTTTAATTGGACAAACAATAGCTACATATTCCAGAATCCAGCATTAATCAAATAATGCATTGTTTTTCAAAGCCACTCTTTCTAATATCAATAATTACATGATAATATTTTATCAAGAAGATTTCTACACTAAAAGTATAACTTTCACACACTCTAGACACAGAGCCAACTTATTTTGTGTAGTTGTTGGATGGTAATTTCGTCACGTTCGTTTATTTCGTCTTCGTCTCTCAATTGGCGTATTTCAATCATTTGACTTCAGACTGCGACTGGAATTCATTTTACGATTTTATCGCAACTCGTTGGGAGGGCTACGATGATGTTATCACAGTAAACTAAAACACGTACAGGGTATCAAAAACTAAGGCCTTATCCATACTCACTGAAAATTTTTCAGTCAAGAAAAGGGTTCTTATTTAGAATTAATTTATATTGGCACAGATATTTTCAGGACTTATCAAATTTCACGTTGTCAAAATTGCATAACAAATTAATGAATGACACAATTGTCATTTGTAATTTTAAGTAAATTTCAAATTAAAATTTAGTGTTTGATGAATTCATAGTTTGTTAATTTTCATAAAAATGACAAATTATGAATGAATTGTAATTTAGTCATGTGATTTGTCATACAAGTTTTAAAAAAATACCATTTAATTATAAGTGGTGAAAATACCAGTGATGTGAAAAATTAATTTGAAAAGCTTGTAATTATAAATGGAAAATTATATAACATTTAAGCTTTATTTTGCATGACAAATAATAATTTGTCAAATAAGACCTTCGCTTTCATTGACAACTTTATATATTTCAGTGTAAGCAACTCCATCTTTTGGAACGGGAAGACGGAAAACTTTGTTTTGACACGCCGATGTAAAGTAAGATCACAGTAAAAACTAACGTTTACGCTTTAGAAATTTTTCAACGCGTTTATTTCTTATAGTCTTCCCATTATTTTCTTTATTTTAAAAACACTACTCAATTTTATATAATGCTACCCAAAAACGTTGCAACGTGTTTAAACACAGTAAATGTAAAGACGTTGTTTTGATAACAGTTAATAAACGATGATGCTGTCTTACTATCTAAACAATTGATGTTTTCATTTAAACGGGCTGTTTATTTTTTAAACAGTAGGTGTTTCCCTTAAAATGGATAGCGTTTATTTTCAAATGGTTAGCATTTAAAATTAAACGTAGCTGTTTAAAAAGAAACATTTCAGCGTATTAACTGTTATCAAAAAAGTTTTTTTTGCTTTTACTGTGTTTAAACACGTTGCAACGTTTTTAGGTAGCATTTATAAAATTGAGTAGTGTTTATAAAAAACGAAAATCAATGGACTGTATATGAAATTAACGCGTTGAAACCATTTATAAAGTATAAACCGTTAGTTTTTACTGTGCTTAACGGGTTAAAAGAAGTCACCAAAAGGCAAACGAGTAAAGTTTATTGAAAATCAAATGCTTTCATAAAATCTTTGATGTCTGACTTCCTAGCTTAATAGATGTGTGAATCATCTTAATTTGCCGATAGCTTTAAAATAATAGAACTTTCGGTGCCAAAATGGACCTTAACAACATTTGAGGCGTCCGTTTAATTCAGCATGTTGTCATATATTCTGAGCGATTTCCATTCTTTAACGCGGTTGATCATTCCGTATACGCTTAAACAGATATATTCTACTAAAATTATACGCCTAAACCATGTGACCAAAGGGCCGATTTGTTTATTACTTTCCAAAAGCATAAAATCCGTATTGAGAGAAGTTTTGTATTTAATCGTAATTTCTCCCTATACCCGCGGCAAACATGTCAAACGAAGACGCGAAATCGCATTTCTTACTTTAATTGATTTAAAAAATAATCCATACAGACAGCGCTAAAACACAAATGCCCAGTGGGGAAATACTCAATTACCATCATGTTTTGGGTACAAAAATTTTTGTTACACCCTGTACGCCTCAGCGTGATTGCGAATTGCACACAATTCATTGTCGCCTCGCCAATTGATCTTTGTAAGAGGGTGTAATGCGCTGTTCTACTAAACACGAGTGCATGTAATTGCTTCGATCATATTTTGTTGTTAGTCAAATATTGAAATTCTTGAGAATGTTTGGTTTACGACCATGTAATAGAATTATTGTACGACGAACATTTCTGTGCTCTTATGTGGTCGCAGACCTGCGTCACCTACCGGCAACCAAAACTAGATTGTTTGATCGAAAACGTTGCTTATCAGCGCAACCAATAAACATGCTTTTCGTGGAAAATACAAGTTTTTTTGGCATCGAAAAAAAAACCAAGGATATCTAATTTGAAAAACTTGGTTTTGTATCTAATTTGATAAAACCAGCTTTTTAAAAATCGAAAACCATGCATGTTTTTCGATTTTGAAGTTTAATAAACCTGGTTAAAACAAGGCTATCGGAGGGATAAAACGATCTAAGGCAGTTTTCCCCGAAATTCGCAACTTCGCCCCGACCTTGGCTTACCGACCATAAAACGACCATTCACTCCACCATTTCCCAACATCTGCCCAACGTTGGCCTGCCGACCACAAAACAACCATTCCCCCCACCAGTGGTGGATTTAAGGAAAAGGGCCCTGTCAGCAGCTTAAGGTGAGGCCCTTTAGTGATCGCGAAGCGAAGCAATGTCGCACTTTATTATGCGACTATGGGGGTTTCTTAGGGCCCTGAGAGCAATATTTTAGGGGGCTGTCAGCAGCTGCTGACACTGCTGACTCTTAAATCCGCCACTGTCCCCCACCATTTCCCCAACGTCGGCCCAACGTTGGCCTGCCGACCACAAAACGATCATCCCCCCATTTTCACAGCTTCGCCCCGACATTGGCTTACCGACCATAAAACGACCATTCACTCCACCTTTTCCCAATGTCGGCCCAACGTTGGCCTGCCGACCGTGACCGCGCCGACGTCCCCTGACGTCGGCCCTACGTCAGTTTGCTATTTGGGATGTTGCCTTACCAACCAGTCCTTACCCAAGATCTGGAGGGCTACCATCATCGCACTCCCAAAACCAAACAAGCCTGTTGACAACCCCAAGAACTACCGCCCAATATCACTACTGTGTGTTTCTTTCAAACTCCGTGAGAGGCTGATCCTGGCCTGGCTGGAGCCAGTCGTCGAATCCCATCTGCCTGACGACCAAGCAGGATTTCGCCGTGGTCGGAGCACTGTCCACCAGATTGTAAAACTCAAATGATGATATTGAGTAGAGCTTTGAAAAGTGTCGTAAGGCAGGCGTCATAGACCTTACTGCATCATATGACACCGTGTGGCACCAGGGCTTGACATTCAAGCTTCTCAGGACCATCCCGGGTCGTCACCATGTGCAATTCATATGTAACATGCATGCTTGCAAACCGTAGCTTTGTTCTTATAAGACCAGTGATGGGCAGGGCAGTCGACTGCGTCGTCTGAGGAACGGAGTCCCACAAGGATCAGTATTGGTTCCCATGCTGTTCAACTTGTATATCAGCGATTTACCTCAAACAACATCTAGACTATGGCTACGCCGACGACCTTGCCCTTCTTCACTCGGACAGAAGCAGAACTGAAGTAGATAGTACACTTACTACAGATATGTGGCCCTACTTGCAGCATATCTCAAGACCTTGCGACCCAAGCTGAGTGAAGCCAAGACCACCGCTATTGCCTTACATCTCAACACCAATCGCCAGCTTCAAATCAACCTCAAACGAGCGCCTCTGCCATATCCTACACCAACTTATCTGGGAGTGAAGCTTGATCGGCAGCTTACTATCGGCAGCGTCTCGAGTCAGTATGTGCAATAACGGAATAACCTCCTGTGCATGCCGCAATGCTGGATCTTCATGGGGTGATAGCCCATCCACTCTTCGCACCAACGCCCTGGCTCTGGTCTATACAGCGCTGCTTCATATGCCGCCCCAGCATGGTGCAATAGCTAGCTCTCTCACAAAGAAGCTGGACACAGTACTCAACGAGACAATGAGAACCATTACTGGCTGCCTTCGTCCCACTCCATCTGAGTTTCTATCAGTGCTTTCAGACATTGCACCTGCAGTGCTTCGGAGAGAACATCATACACATGAACTGGTGAATATCTCTTAAAACAAGCACCTGCTATATTATACATAACACTGTCAAAGAATTGCACCAGCTCAGCAGACAGAGACTGCGTTCCCGTCGACCTTCCTGTCGACACGCTGCCGTCTACCCTACCATCATCCCAATATTTGTTTCAGATTTAAAAAAAATGCTTGTTATTGTTTAGAAAGCCATCACGCTGGATTTTGAATAAAGCGGCGCGTATGATGTGACATTAATTGTTTGTTTGTGAGGCCTCTGATGTTGGTGTAAGAGAAAGTCGGAAAAACTGATGGGCAATTTGTATGGGGAAATTTCGGGGTTTTTTCTGTAACTTCGTTTCAAATTAGATAATACAAGCTTTCTTAAGCTTGCTTGCTAATGCTACCAGCTGATTATGAACGATTTAGATCAAAAGGTTCTGCAAGTAAACCAGATTTTATGTGGTGTGTCATATACTACTGTAATATTTGCAATTGCAACAGGGGCGTCCTGAATGTCAACATGTGACATCATAGGTCACATCATACGCACCTTTTTATATCTTGTTTGGTTTGTTAGTGTGTGCGTGTTTGTTGGTGTGTGTGTGTGTATGTGTGTGTGTGTATGTGTGTGTGTGTAGGTGTGTGTGTAGGTGTGTGTGTGATGTTATTTTTGTTTTGTTTTGGTTGCAGCGACTTGTACTTTTTTTAATTCTCTTTCAAAGTTTGCAAGGAAACCCATGGGGAAAATAACTTGTGTTTTTCTGCTGTCACTATATCACATTTGTTTTGTTTTTTTCATTTGACGCAAACTATTTCAAATTAGGGTGCATAGTGTTTGCTTCTGGTGTGTGTGTGTGTGGGGGGGTGTGGGTGCGTGTGTGTATGTGGGGAATTACATTACGCGTCAGATTTCGTATCCTTACAAGCTGTGAGACGCAACTGTTTTTATTTTCTTAGCCTAACAATAATATATAATTAGGCTATATATAATATTGATAAATAATGTTCCCGCCGAGTAAACTGTATCAAGGACTCCTCATATTTAATATCCAGACTGGGCACGGATTTTGTCTGACGTGTCTAGACCGCAAACAGCAATTTATTCGTGGACACCTCGAGCACCAAATGACTATAATACCAAACATAATTCTGTGAACGTGTAAAGTTCGTGTTCGTATTATCGGTCTTTAAAACAATCACACATACACAACTGGGGCACGATATTGGAATATTCCAACCAAGGCCATAAATGCATAGACTTAATTGCAATGGTATCATTTTTTATTAATTTACCATTACTCTGATTAGTTGATCTGCTTTCGTTTATCGTATAAGGTTATAATTTCAATACAAACCCCAAGCGAACACTAATTGGAACGCCCGGATTCATTTCGACATCATAATAGCCTGGGATTTTCCGAGGTAATTAAAGGTGCAACGAGAGATTTTGAGGCACCCAAATATTTTGTCATAATAGTAATTTCATACAGATTAGACACTCAATAGATTTCTTACCTTGTATTTGGCTACAGAAATGTCTTGAAATAGAGAAAAAGGGCGATTTTGATTTGCTTATATTTCAATATAAAACATAGGCTGAATTTTGTATTTGCTCCTATACGAAATTAGAAATTTCACAATTTTTGTACCAAAGAATCATTTCTCAGCTTAATCCTTTCAGATGGGGATATTTTTGATGGAAAGCTTTACATCAGGGCCAAAATCAGTACTTTTGATTTTTTAGGGACATCTGATATGTGAAATCTCTCGTTGCACCTTTAAGCAATGCCACTGAGTCGTATAAAATCACATAACTTTATTATAATATCACATTTCAAAATTACATTCCGCGCATTAAAGTCGGTACGCACACACCTGCGTTTACCCGTAACTGTACTTTGTTATAGTGATACCATTTTTGTCTACACTTTAAAAATATAGTCAGCAGGGAGTTTATCAAAATAATTTGTTAACTTTTTGACGCAATTTAGATAGAATTCAAAAGTTGATACCAAAATCAAATAAAAAGTTGATAAATATCTTGATTGGCTCCCCGCTGACATATTTTCCTAATTTGTTTTTAAGTACAGGACGGGAATGTTTCTCAACGAAATTACACAATCACGCAATTACTTATTTGGAAATCATGTAGGTATTGTACTCTATAGACTTGTTTCGAGATATTGATCATACAATGTGCTTTTTAGTGTCAAAATGAAACAGTTTCTCAGACAACTATCTTAAACTGTCTTTGGGTTACGGGCTGTCTTCAACGCAATAAAGTGCAATACTATTTTATTTTTTTGCTTTATGTCAAAATGAACCAGTTTCTTAGACAACTGTCTTTGGGTGACGTGCTGTCTTTAACGGAAAAAAGTGCAACGCTATATTATGCAATGGCAACAGGGCGTCCCTGAATGTCAACATGTGACATCATAGGACATCATACGCCCTTTTTATATCTTGTTGGTTTGTTAGGTGTGCGTGTTTGTTGGTGTGTGTGTATGGGTGTAATGTTTGTGTGTGTGTGTAGTGTGTTGTGTGTTTTAGGTGTGTGGTGTGGATTTATATTTTTGTTTTGTTTTTGGTGCAAGCGACTTGTTCTTTTTTTATTCTCTTCAAAGTTTGCAAGGGAAAAACCCGTGGGGAAATCACTTTGTGTTTTTTCCTGCTGTCACTATATCAAATTTTGTTTTTTTTTGTTTTTTTTTCATTTGACGAGACGCAAAATATTTCAAATTAGGGTGCATATTGTTTGCTTCCTGGTGTAAGTGTGTGGGTGTGGGGGTGTGGGTGCGGGTTGGTGTATGTGGGGAATTACATTACGCGTCAGATTTTCTATCCTTACAAAGCTGTTAGAACCAACTGTTTTATTTTCTTAGCCTAACAATAATATATAATTAGGCTATATATAATATTGATAAATATGGTTCCCGCCGAGTAACTATCAAGGATCTCCTCATATTTAATATCACCAGACTGGGCACGGAGTTTTGTCTGACTTGTCTAGACGGCAAACACAAATTTATTCGTGGCCACCTCGAGCACCAAATGACTAATACCAAACATAATTCTATTACGTGTAAAGTTCGTGTTCGTATTATCGGTCTTTAAAACATCAACACATCACAACGGGGCACGATATTGGAAGATTCCAACCAATGCCATAAATGCATAGACATAATTGCAATGGTATCATTTTTTATATTACCATTACTCTGATTAGTTGATCTGCTTTCGTTTATCGTAAAGGTTTAATTTCAATACAAACCCAAGCGAACACTACTTGGAAACGCCCGGATTCATTTCGACATCATAAATAGCCTGGGATTTTCCGAGGTAATTAAGCAATGCCACTGAGTCGTATAAAATCACAATAACTTTATATAATATCACCTTTCAAATACAATTCCGCGCATTAAAGTCGGTACGCACACACCTGCGTTTACCCGTAACTGTAACTTTTTTATAGTGATAAACCATTTTTGTTTTACTCTTAAAATATAGTCAGCAGTGAGTTTAACCAAAATAATTGTTTAAATTTTTGACGCAATTTTTGATAAATTCAAACGTTGATACCAAAATCAATAAAAAGTTTACAATATCGTGAGTGGCTCCCCGCTGACATATTTCCTAATTTGGTTTTTTAAGGGCAGACGGAAATGTTTTTAAACGAAATTACAACAATCACACAATTACGTATGTAGATTTGGAAATCATGTGGTAATTGTACTAGACTTGTTTCGAGTACTGATCATAAATAACAATGCCGGTAGACTGGCACATAACAATGTGCTTTTAGCGCCGCCCAATTTTCAAAATTTAATATTTTGCACATTACGGTTGGTAATTGTCCTAGGAAACTATACCTGCGAACGAGAAGGCTAAAAATGCGTATTTATATCACCAATAAGACGCGATTTTTAATTATATTGGGATCCCAGATTGGACTTAAACGGCAACCTGGAATGCTACGTTTATGTCCGTCCATGATGAACTAGTGCCACCTCGAGAAAATAACCTCTAATTTGACTTGCCCGAACTATTAAAAAAACAACTAAATGGATGAGCGTAGACACGACACGGCGCTATTTTTTCCCCTCCGGCTATTTCACATTGGGAAGGCCATTTCCAGTCAGCCGTTGAATTATTATCGGGGATCCCCGATAATAATTATTCTAGTACAAAATTCTTCGTTTGTGACACATATAGTTAAGCGATAGTGGCATCAATTGTGCATTTTGTATAAAAGCATCACTTTGGCAGAGAGGTAGAGATGAATTGGAAACATTGATATGGAACCACCTGCACAGTTCAAGTTCAGTCACCTCGAGGTCACAAAAGGGTCAAATGAGGTCAAATACATTAAAAGATGCAGAATAGGTCCTAACATAGTCACAATATGCATGAAAGAGGTAGAGAATTAATTTGGAAAACAATTGGATAAGGAACCACCTGCACAGGTCCAGTTCAATGTCACCTAGAGGGCACAAAAGGTCAAATGAGGTCAAAATACATTAAAAGAAAAAGATGCAGAATAGGGTCTAATGCCACATATGCTGAAGAGAACACAAATTACACTTGAAAATAATGGGTTTACTATATATAAAGGGTGTTTAATTAATATAAAGGGTGTTTAATAAATAAAATGTGTTAAGCTTAGGCCTAATGTCCGCAAATTATACATTGTGAAATTAAATATGCCAATCAAGATACAGTTACTAAACCAAGGTGGTGGTCCTCAGAAACAATTACATTATAATGGCAATTTATAAACAACACTTTAGGGTGATAGCTACAGATCTGTAGGTCAAAGGGTCATATCAGGATAATGTAATTTCAGTTTTTCCTACTCGTATTCCCCTTTGTAGCTAGTGAATCTATCATAATCGCTCACTAGTTTTCCTATCCTGCTGATGCGTATTAGTTATTACTCAGTCAAAAGATCACTGATCACGACACTTTTCTAAGGGGTACAGCTTGAACTCTAATGACCTCTTGTGACCTTTGACCCTGTTATTCACAAGTCTCTGCAAGATTTTTAATTGATGTCAAAATTAAATCTTCAGTATCTGTTTGGGACAACCCTGTGTTTATTCTCTCAGCATTTGAGAACATCAGGATTCATGGCAAGTACAAAGAATTCAAACCAATTCTACATGAGAGGGTTTTTAACATACTTTCTGCTTCATCATACCGAAAGGCAATTAATCAAAGCAAATGAGTTCGTATACTCGTAAAGAGACAAAATTGATTCAAACATTTTTCACCTGTGCTTCGATATTAGGCTATGATCATATGGTTTGACAAATTTGTATTTCACATAATGGTTGGCTCTCCTAAGCACTTTCAAAAACGTGTCATGTCGAGCATTGACGCACTTTATATTTTCTTTATCTGACCGTTTTAAATCTAATGAACAATACAAGGTAATGGAGAGTCCATAATCATATGCACCTGCTATACATATGCCATTGTCACTTTTTGACTAGGTGCGGAGTAAAATATGATCTTATACACTGTTTTTCTAATCAAAATTTTGTCTCAAAACTGGGTAAAATGTGACCAGAGCAAATATGACTATAACTGGTTGGATTTTACATTTTTTCAACAGTCCAATTTGACTAATATCAGTGTAAGATCATTTTGACGATGCATTTTAGTCATCATGCTTTGATATACAAATAATCCTAAGTTTCTTAACGCTATGAACCTGTACCCAGGGTGCCTAAACACCAACTCTAACACTAACGCTTCGCTTGCCCCTTACGAAATTGTACTTGGGGAGCCATTTCCTTAATGACACCTATTGATTGTTTAAAAGTGCTTGAAAAATATCCAAACAAATAGCTTCAAACTCACTATAAGCTTCCGATCGTTTTGAGGACCCTGAACGTACCTGGAAATAGGGGTGCTATCACTTTCCGATATAAGGCCGTAGCTATCTGCTTCATTGTCGTCCTGATATTTCGGTCTTTTAAATCCATTCTCTTCCAAATAGGGCAAATACAATGTTTTATCATGTTCATCATTATTTTAGCACAGTAAAAAGAATAGGACTTGCAATATAAGGTGCAATTATTACCTTTGTTACCAACCCCACAAGTTTGTTTTCCATGATACTTGGGCGATTGAGTGTCATGCCAGTACCATTCTCATATTTATAGACAACACGTGGACATAAATCGGACAAACACTTTAAGTTATCGGCAAATGTAGCTGCTGAAGCATCAAATAGAATCGCAATAACAGGAAACGAAAAATAACCCAAGCTATGTCATAACAACTCTGTTCCTCCGAAATTTGAATTTCCTAACCTTTTAGAAATGAAATTGGCATGTTATGAGCCATGATTAGTTTTGATTGGGATTGTTTTCCATTAAAACCACAAGAGGTCCATTTGGGTTATGAACAATAGTAGAAAAAAATACTATGTAGGGCCATATGCTCCCTTGTTTATCAAATTTGACCAGGAATCATGCGGTTGCTTAATCAACACTTTAATACATTTTCATAGACTTTTGTGACCTACATTTCGACTTAATCAAAAACGGTCTCTTCATTACAGGGACACAAGGAGATTTTCAGGATACAAATTTCTATAAATTTTTTACTTTGTTGTAGAATACCAACCGATGACATTTCGAAGGTTTTATATTGAAAGAGAAATAAACCAAAAACTCAGTTTTGAACTTGCCTCTGTCCTGATCGGCCCCCATCAACAAGTCTACTTGGTTATCTGTCATGCACGAGAAAACACAAAGCATTAACATTAAGATGGCTTTTCGGTTACTCCCTCCATGTTTAATTTAATATTTTGGTAAAAAGGGAGGGACGTATTTTTTTCTTGGAAGAAAGTGTCCTCCTTATCTCTTTTAACTTTAATACATTAAAGTGCACTTTGTGATTCCGCCCCTTCCATTTTATCATTGTTCACTAGATATCCTTGAGTAAAGCTTATTCACAAAATTTGAGTTATCCCGAGCTTGCGGTTTTTTGTGTTATGAGCAAATGCTTGTTTCCTCCTCCCAAGTCCCATAGACCATTGTGCGTAATTTCTGGTTCTGTCCGTTTCGGACAGACAATGCAAAATTGCAAATTTCTTACAAATACGACCAAATTTTTTACGTAATATTTGGTACACATGGATTACTAAGGCTAACTGTTCAAGATCTAAACGAATCTAACTTTGTCGAGGTATCCGGGGGGACTAGGTAAGGATCAAGAAATGCCCCTTTAACATAACCTGAACATTTTATTGTCGAGACACAGGGCATAAAAAAAAGCTCGCTGGGGATACATTTCTGTCAAAACCTACAACTCAAATCACATTTTATCACCAAAGCCACAAAATAGAACATCGGATTTATATTTTTTTATACTTTTACACTATTGATGGTTAACATTTAAAAGGGAAAATCATAGTGCTGTGTCTGCATGAATACCCCGATCTTGGTTAATGAGGGATGGGGGGGGGGGGGGGTCAAAATAGGCCAGGTATAACACCCACAGCGGTACACATTTTAAAGGAATCTTGAATTTTCTGAGGAGAAGCAACTCCATTGATTACAATGGGCCTGGGTCGTGCGCAACCAAAAAATCAATGTATCCCAATTGTAAATTTAGGCTATTCTACTAGATAATTATAAAAACATGTCATCAAGTCTCACCTTGAATGAAATGCGGGTTGTAGTTAAAACACAAGGATCATCATAAGTGGAGGAAACTGATCATTTGCATTATCCCTGGGTAATATATTCTATCATTCTTTGCTGCTTCAATGATTATGAGTCTAAAACACTCTGTCATCCTAGTAGGAAGTCATTTGCAATGCAAAAACAAAAGAATGTGGGTCTTACCCAGGATGAAAGGTCTAGTAAGGACAGAAAAGATTGAGAGTTTACATTCACCTCAGTAAATGTTGTACAGGAATCAAGGAAAACTGACCTCATACACACTCACGTATAAGTATAACTTTTATATTTATAGGCCCCTAAGTGTGCAAATGGGGATTTTTTTTTTGACAGGAGTAATATTTATTTAATAAAAGTATCAGTCATTATAATCCTTACACATATGATGCAACTCAGGGTAACCAATTAGGTATTAAGCATAAAACTGATGTTTTATCAAAGAAAGGGTAATGACCTCAGAGACCCCAAATGACCTTGGTTGACCTGAGATGATTGACCGTGACGTGGTTCCATATCTTAATATAATCAGTATTTAATTTAAAACAATTTTGCCAAGTTCATTGCTTTTATAAAGAAATGCACATTCTTACAATATATGTCACTAACTGCTTAACTAATAACATTTAGAGCGTAACCATTCACATGTATAAATTACTAGCCAGTTAACCAATGCAAGCGTGTAAAAATCTCCAATTTTTGAAAAATTGGGGGCGCCTCAAAAAAATGTGGCTAATATTGCTTTTAAACTGTCTTTGGGTTACGGGCTGTCTTCAAGAAAGAACGTTGTGGAGTCCCGCCCCTGTCCAACAGGGAAGTGAGTGTAGTTCCGGTTAGAAATGTTTTCTTTTCGCAGGCCCGGGCGTTAACACGCAACGGCTTTACAAACAGTTCCCGGTTTATCAAGATAGCTATCGAGGGTGCGGCCACGTATTTTTGGGCCTACCACTGTAATAAACATCTCCGGAGGCAGTAGCCATACAGAGGCATAAACACACTTGTGTGTCTTTGCTCTAAGAAAGACGAGCATGGGTAGGGAAGCTGAATCCACACCCAAGCAGTGCAACTGATGACGGGAACTATCCCAGAAACGCGTCTTGCTAGCTGCGTGCTCGATATGATATACTAGAATAGTAGTTTTTGAGTAGCCACATTTGTACATAACGTTATCCGTATATAGCTTAGTACGTGTTCTTAGGCATTCTAGTCACATTTTTTTGTTTTGTTATAGATTTCAATGTTCTTAATGGTTGTGGTATAGAATATAGTCCTCACCTTAGAACGACTATTTGGTATGTGCTTAAGTTATATGGTTGTTTTATCCACAATAATTGTTCAGTTATGCCGGACCAGTTCAGTCACCACAAGTATTTTTCAACGGCTATTTTCAGAGCCACACAAAAGTCACTTTAAAACAAATAAAGCCAACACTTATATTATTTTGGACCCAATAGGGCCAAGTCACTGTTAGATTACATAATAGGCTGTATATAATGGTATCGGTAAGACAGACACCAAACAACTAAACAGTATACTTAAAACAGACATTCTCAAGGCAGGTAGCATGTCAATAGGTAATTACCGTGTTTTCATTTACCGGGTAACCAAGACAAATGTCTTCTAAATTCTAGGGATTTACAAACTCTAGTTTGAGAAGTACGGATAAATGATAGCTATATATCAACACATCTTATATATCATGCTTTTCCAAGCCACAAAAATATCCACGGGAGTTTTCTGTGAAACCATAACCCGGGTTTACGACATAAACTTGACTTCACACCACTATAAATATTAACTTTTTACATCAAATAGGATCTAAATATAACATATTTTACTGGCTATTTCGCCTAATAGGACAAAATTCCGACTGGATGCAGGTTCCGTTGAGGACCCGTCGCCCACTCTAAAAAAAAACGGAATAAAGTGGCTATACTAAATTATTTTTTGGCTTTAATGTGCTGCTCCGAAATACCGGGCTATGCCGAACCACCCGGATTTCGGCAGATGACCTGCCGTACGGCAGGGGTATCTTGCCGAAACGCCCGGCGTTTCGGCATTATTCCATGCCGGAAATCGGGCTCGTCATAACCCTGCTGCCGTTACTTACTTACTTGCCGAAACAATTGGTCAATCCAGTAGTTCGGCACAGAGAGATCCGTATTACAGCGTGGCGGTTGTTGGATGTACCTAAGTTCTTATGCCAGTTGGCTGTAACTGACACAGATGATACAAATATGTGTTCAGAGGTTGACTCAAGCTCGTACGACATGGCTAATATTAGCTTTACACTAAGAATTTTAGGGGCCTCGTTCATTATTGATAAGGGATGGTCCGCAGAATTGAAGATGTGTTTGAAAATTTGGCAAACCCCACCCCCCAATGTAAAGTTACATCTAGGCCCTATTGCATAGAACCCACACACCAATCGGCCATCCCGGCCCGCCATCCCACACACACAATAGGTACATCATTAGATTTAAGAGGCCTACTGCTGATAATATGCAGATAGGTGCTTGGTTTTACTGAATAATAAATTAACATTAGACCCCCCCCCCCCCATCAGAAAAAAATAAAAGCATATAACCCCTTGTTTTTCAAGTAGAAAACCGGGTTAGAAATACCAATATTTTTTTTTTTAAAATTTTACCTATATAGGCCTTATAACCCCAACCCTAAAACCTAAACCCTGTTGCAAACCCGGCCTTATCAATAAGGACCTTTACAAGGGAGCCATATGTATAAGGCCCTATCATGCATATAAAAACGTATCATTGTTTCCGAATTCGGATGCTACCTTGCTAAACGAATGTTTAGCACGGGGTCTTCATGGGGTCTATGGGGTGTTTTTTTGGCGTTACAAACAACAAACAGTACAACTCGTATTTACGTCTACGTATTACATAAATGCTTGTTCCAAATGCCAAAAGCCTGATTTGTTAATTAGTTCTTGTAGAATTGTACATAATCACGAAAATGCGTAACCACGTGCTCTACACATCAACATCAACGTTATTTTCCACTTCCTTCTCCTCCTCTTCCGAATGCCCGGTTACTTCGGCACTGTCGAAAGTAGGTAAATTCGGCCCCGGGTATTTTCGGCACCGGGTATTTCGCGGCCAACATATGTCAAAATGAACCAGTTTCTTAGACACCTGTCTTGGGTGACGAGCTGTCTGTAACGACAAAAGTGCAACGCACTATTATGCTTAATAATTCCATTATGTAACATTAGGGTGAAAGGCTGTCGCTACGACTAATACATATAAATTAGAGCTTGAGCGTATAAGATTTATTTGTTCTTCCCACCAGGCATTTTTTCACACATTTTGCACTATTGTACTGGAACTTATAGAGACAAGATTGGGGATTAAGTTCTGTTCATTTAGGTACTTTTTATCACTATGAACTCAATATGACCCCAGTGCAAAAATCTATTGGAAGAAATCATTGTGGGACGAACACTCTACCTCCTCTTGGAGTGAGTAATGTGATTGGGGCCGGGTACCAAATTTTGGGGACTTCTGACGGTGGGGGGGGGCTACGGGGGCCCTCTTTGACGCCATGTTTATTGAAATCAGAAATAAGGTAAAAAATGATATTTCCGCAATTCATGTTATCCTTATATTCGGTACATATATTTCATTTATGCATTATAATTTTCATAAATTTCTGATTTTAAAGCCCAATACATCAAATTGGTCAAAAAACGGCTAATTTAGATTCGGATTTCGGGGATCCGCAATATTAATTATAAAAATCCTTATTTCAAAAAAATGTTGATCCTCTTCACTACACCACGCTAGGGTACTTTTAGTTCACATTAGAAAGAAACCTAACGGTAGCACAATCTACAACATCGAAACAAAATTAATTGTTCCTAATCACAAGACTCATGTTTTGTCTGATCCGCAACAATTAATTCTGAAAGTGTTTTTGTTTGCTTTTAATTGGGTATTTTGGGCAATTGATCTATTTTTAAAGGGCGATGACCCGATTTAAAATTATGATTTTTTTCATCTAGATAGAAAGGCCTTAATTCACCCAAAACCCCATCTGTAAAGTTTTCGCGCCTTTATTGCACCCGCTTGAAGTGAGACCTAAAAACGTGATTTGTAATCCCCATAGAGTACGTGTAAATTAATATTGGTCATGTTTGGTCGACCAAAATGGGGGCTATTTTGCTCATCTCCCGAACCAAACATCCCTTTGCCCTAAAATTTCACAGGGTAATGGGAGAAAGGAGTAATATAGCTTTCCTCTACCCAAAATTTGACCACTTCTGGTAAAAAATCTGGGGTCCGCTGGGGACAGGCTATTAGCATTGGACCATGGGGACCTGTAATATCAGTGCTTCGTTTAGTTTTCTAATAGTGATCAAAAATGCCCTAACGACTAACATGAGAAGCGCAATAAATAAGGCTTAGCAGTAATAAAAACGATTTTCATCGACAACTGAGCCAAACCTTGACCTACGCAATTAAAATATAAATTCCTTGTTGTCTACTTATTTGAAGGAAATTAATATGACTAGACGCAATTTCAACAGAACTGTCATAGGAGAGTATTCACGCTTAACGCGTAATGAGCATCAGGGCGCTGCACTTTTTATCGCATAATGAGCTAGGTCTTTTCTCTCACTATCTCCTTTCTCTCTAGCTGTACTTAAAAGAAGGCCCGGAGCGGGTCAATCCATAAACCACGATACATACCAAAATATAAAATCGAGAGAACTTACTTAAAGGTGTGTCTATTACACGAAATTCTGTTGGAAGTATGGCGTCCAACTGAAGTCAACGTGTTTTTAACTTCATCAATCTATGAACCCAGCACCAAATTACTCGACGTTCCTGGAAGGATGGAAGAAATTGAGTACATTTGGTGAACCATTGGATCACTACTTATGCACTTGCTCCATAAGATATGAACCAATCCGGTAAGAGAGGATATACGACGTATAGGCCTATATTAAGATTCACGTGTCCCACGTTTTTGGCAGGGATAGAGGGGGGGGGATGAAGAACCTTCCATCCCTCTCCCACTGCCATTTATTGCCTCTACTTTTTTTCTATCATGAAAAAATGAAGATTATTGTAAATATGTTTCTCATCAGCAATATGCGTATAGTTGAATTAGACTAATGAGGTGTTTTGCTGCGCAATACAATGCGTATATTCAGTAGATAGCTTCCGTAATGGCAAGTTGTTATTTGGGGCTCAACACACCATGTGCCCATACGATTTTTAAGCTCTTGGGAAAAAGAAAATTGGGGGGAGGAGAGAGAAGACAGAAACAAACATGGGCCATTATATTGATTTATTTCTGGAGAGAATATACTAGTGTTGTGCGGAGGTCGTATGTTAAGTTGCCAACAATCGAAAAAAATAAGTGATGTGGTGTAAGTGGTAGGGAATCAGTGTTGTCTGTGCGTGGCACCTGGGCGGGTCCGATAGTGTGGGGCTACGTAAATGAATTTATACCACGATCTTGTGTTCCTAAAGCGCGTGTGGCATCTGTGTGTGGACGAGACATGTGCTGGTAAACCACGAATCCCATAAAATATTGGCATGTAAATAGTAACCGATACGATTCGGTCTAAAAAATCTGCACATGACGCTTTTGTACCTCGCCACTTGGAAGCTGTAAAAAAGGGCACGCAACTTTCTGTCCACAGTTTCATGTGGTTTTAAGTGACTTGTAGATATTTGATATATTTTGTTACTTTGCGATAGGTACTACGGTTATTGCTAAATATATTCTTGAGTTAATTTCCTGTAGCTTATCATTATAACTTAGGCCTATCCCTATTTGTCGTATGATTTTGCAGTTAAACAGATGTTCAATCAAGATGACTAAAATATTCTCGAGTCCGAAGGTAGGTTATTCGATGATCGCCATTTCGAAGATTCGTTTATCCGAAAAATGTTTATTCCGAAATTTAGAATTTAGGGGCAAAACTGATTTTTAACGCCGCCAAATTGGACCGAAAAAAGAACCATTTTGTTTGGCGCTTTCTCCACCAAGATAAACATTTTAAATGATGGCTTTTATGAGGTTTAGAAACGACTACTGGATACATTCTAGTATTTGTTTTCCCCTGGTGTCTTTTTTCAGACGATGGTTGGTCCCATTGATCGTACAGCGAAATGTAATCTGGATTCAATTATCATATTATATCAGCATGAATTGGTTAATAAACATAATACTAATAATAATTGTATTATGCAACATAAGTCAACATAGGCATATTGTAGCCCACCAAGGTAAAAGGTCACATATACCGTTTCGGAAAAATAATATGTAGGGGTTAAGCACAAAATGTGGATTATATCAAGATATAAAGCATCTTCGGGTGATAAATTTCTGAAGGGGCTGAATTTGGAAAATATTTTAAACTGTCCTTTTTAATAGTTGCTAATAGTTTTGGTAATTAACATTACCACAAATATTCATTGTAATGTGTTTTCAGTTTTTAAAGTATTGTTAAAAGTTACCTAATGACACAATATGACACAATTGTGTTGCGGTGTCGTTAAATTCTAATACCTTACCTAATATTTTTTCCATATGTGTGTTTGTTTGCTTTTGTTTGTTTGTTTATGTTTAAAGTGACTTCGTATTCTAGTCCAGTCATGATCCATGTTTAAGTCATAAGAGAGGAAAATGAGAAATGGCCATAACTTGGGTGAGTGATACCGGGGGAAGTACACAATCGGAAAACTGGAAGACGTGACAAATTGCTCTTTTTACGTATTTTCTAATTATATTGAACGTGTAGACGAAAAAACAAAAAAAGGACCAACGGAGGCATGCATGTAAACGGGAATAGTAGGGCTATAAAAAAATCCGTGGCATAATATAAAGGTAGTCAAAACTCTATTGGTATGCATGGAGAATAATTATTTTTTTTACATTTTGATATATACGCAAGTGATGAATAATATTTTCCCTAGCTGTGTTTCTGAAGATTCAGTGATTGATGGATAAGTCAATCAAGAATTTTAACCAAAAATAGTACGAGCGTTATGTTTGCCATGAATAATAGTTTAGGTGCGGGTAAAAAGCTATATTAAACTCCATGGAATGATTCAACATTTACATTCTATAACGTGTATTTCGAGAAAAAAATAGATATTAAACCAAAAAGTGATACTGGTTTGTAGTAATTTAGTTAAATAGACGTTTCATAATCAGGTTATTTACGCTTCATGCCGGAATAACTTAGTGACATGAAATATCAAGTCCGTTTCTACGCGCCTCAACTTCGGGACATCCAGTCCGCCATAGAGTATGTTTCTTACAGTGCATCTGGAACACGCTTATTTGTTCCTTTTATTCCTCCCTGTACTTAAATTGTCCGGAATTCAACCGTCTCTCAGATCAGGCGATGTTGAGCAGTGTAATAAAAAAGCCACGATAAAATCAAATTTGTCAGATCATTTCATTTTTTGGAACTTATTACAAAACCATTCGGGAGTCTATTAACTAATCATTCTTCAAGGCTGCAAATTCTTATAAGGTTTTAAATTTCGTATTGCTGTCAGTCTCATTTTTCACTTGATTGTCCTATTTTTTTTTTTTCGTCTCACGTATTTTGGTTTGTATTGTTTGCGCAAATTTAATGCAAATTAACTCCATTTCTTGCAGGATTTACCATTATCTAAATTCACTCTCTAGGTACATTCTATTATTATTATTATGATGGATGTGAGAGATGATGATGACGATGACGGACGCCGATGCCGTCGACGGCGACGAGATGATGATGATGACGATGACGTTACGACGATGATGATTACGATGATGATGATGAGTACGTTTACGACGAGTGATGATGATGATGACGTGATGACGTTGACGATGACGATGATAATGCGACGACGCGATGAGATGATGATGACGATAACGACCACGACGATGACGAAACGACGAGGCAAATCTTCGTTAAAAATCAGCGTTCACGGAAACCCATGTGTGTCTGCTTGTGGGCTTTGTGAAGGGGAACAAAGCCTGATGAGGTCACCAAAAACTGTGGGGCACTTTCCAAGGGCCATTGTATAGAAGTGTCATGAAAACCGCCGACATAAGTGGATACACTAAGCAATTGTATAATTCTGAAATACCTTTATTGTGCCACAAGTGACACATGAATTTACCAAATGTAACATGAGGTCACCAAGGTCACATGAGGTCCCAACATGTGAGACACTACCCAAGACCATTGTATCCAAGTGTCAAAAAATAAAAAAAATAAAAAAAATAAAGAGTTCCATATGTACCCCTCTTGAAAATGTACAGGAAACCAATTCTTTTATATTATGGGCCGTACACTATAACAAAAGACCCTAACCTAAGGCAAAAATTAAAAAAATGTTACTGTGGAAACTTCGACGAGGGGTACCATTGGAATCTTGCCTATGTGGATATCCAGCTTCAATTTGCCATTTTGAATCTAGATGACCTTGCCCCTTTCGTAAAAGGGGTATATAGCCTAACTATGGAATACCCAAGGACCATTTACATGTAAGTGACATGGGAATGTGTGCATTAACAATTGGGTGACCTTTTACTACAGACAGACACACAGACAGACACAGAGACAGCACAGAGACAGGACACAAGCAAGACATCACAGACAGACAGATAGACGATACACAGACAGATGCATAACACAAACACCTATTGCAAAACGAACAACAAAAGTAGAGGTCAAAGAAATATGGAATAATTGAAGCCGGGGGAATTGTCAGAACGGTATACCTCAGGGATGTTTAGGAGGTATAATACCCATACTCCACTCTTTGCGACGTCCATATGAATTAGGAAAGATTTAAGAAAAAACTGAAGGCATCGATATAAGATTTACTCTCGTTTTTTTTTTTTTTTTTGTTTCTTGTGTTTTGTATCGTAATACAGAACGTTTTCCATATGTCAATTACGGTATGTTACAGGGATCCGACAGCAAGGAATGGAGGGACTTTATTAACCCCGGACCAGAGCTGATGGCAGCGCTAATCGATGCACCCGGCCCACCGGGGACATCAAGTCAACTTCCCAGGTAATCGACTACAGCAAACCGGGACTAAAAGTACAATGAGTTACATAAACGCATGAGTTTTCAAAACCAGTTGGTCCCAAAACGTGGATTTTTGTCTTGAATATTTCAGAGTTTATTTAAGTTATCGTTACGACTATGGGATAAGTTGCGATGTTTTAAACAGTAACCTCGTTGGGCATTTTTAAAGCGATGGTAGGTGTGTGTGTGTGTGGGTTGTGCTGGAGGCAATTATTTTTGGTATCTTTGTCGCAAGTTAAACAGGTTCAAGGTCGGTCTGTCGCCTTAATTTGATAGAGCTTTAATTTTCATTCTTTATGCGTAAATGATCATTTATTAGTTTACCCCGGACTTTGTATACTTTGGATCTTACCAGGAGTTATACTGAGCATAAGAAATCGCTAAGTGTCTAATAATTAATGTAGTAAAATATATTTTAATTCAGGTCGGCCAATTTTAATAAGATTCACAAAACACACCAAAATACTGGAATGGGCCCGTTGTCGATGTCTACCAGATATTTTGAAAGAACATAAATGACTTTAGGACAAAAAACCAAGTGTTATTTCGTGATTTTTTAGTAAAAAAAAACAAAACATTCCTTATT
>JAMKCH010085086.1:0-48155 GCA_023653785.1 Ophioderma brevispina
GATCACGCTAGCCTGCACCGAGCTAAATCAGGCGAGCCAGCGTCGGCAGCGTGCTAGCCAGGCATGTCCCCGAGGGAACCTGGCCGACTAGTACACTAAGAAGCAACCGAAGCCGCCATACTGGGATGTCCGCAGCCGCCTAATCCCCAAGGGGGAAAAATGCTGGAGCGGACCGGCGCCAGCCTCACCGGTTATAAGCCCCTATGCTATACCAGGTGAGGCCAGCGCCGTAGCGAGGAAGACGGGCGAAACTCAACTCCCGATAGAGAAACGCCCTACTAACACCCCATGAAGTAGCCGAAGCTCACAACAACATCTTTAGGTGCTGCCAAAGCAGCGGGGCTACCCTGGAGAACTCGACCGGAGCCCGACCACCACCCGCAAAGGAACCAGCACCAAACGTAGCGACTAGCGGAAGCGAGACCCGTAAATGAACGCCTGAGAAGAGGGTCGCGGTGCGGCGAGGGGGAAGCCGAGCCAATGGGCTCGGCGTGTCGGAACTAAACGAGCGTTTAAAACAAAGGCGTGCCGCGTTAAGACCCGGCCGCACACACGGAGAGACAAAGAGACCGTCGCGGTAACAAAGTGACACCCGCGGTCAGAAATTTTCCAAGTCCGTTTTCATTTTCCATATTGATTAAATATACCTCAAGCCATAAGAATAAATAATAGACACCACACCCAATAGAACTGTTTTATTTATAGTAAACAAACTACAAGAAACAGAAACAGGCCTCACAAAAATCAAGGCATCCAAGCACGCAAACACGTGCGGCAATGCTGCCTTTGTTTACCTTTTTCCCGCACAAAATCACATGACCGCAACGGCGGCAAAAAAGATATATATAGAAGAACTCTCCGACGGGCGAAAAAACAACACTATTTCCGAACCAGGGAGAGTGATATTCCAATTAGTAATATAATCCAGAATAATCCAGTAATGGGTGTGGATAATATAGGAGTATTCAACGATTAATAAGACCATCATTCTGTAACACTAAATTCTCAAATTTGGCTGTAGTTAGACAGAGCCGCGATGAACACACTCCGTTTCAAGTTGATGAAAACGTAATAAGAGAAGACAAAGGGTCAACTGGGTGTGACCTGGGGTCACTTGTTGGACCCATTTTTTCTTCCTTAATGGGGGTGTTAAAGGTATTTTGGGGCATTCCACTTCTCAAAAGGGAAATGCATATGTTTCAGTCAACATGGTGTAAAGATAATCATCTCAGTGTATGATTTATACAAATTAATAGTTAAAAACGCCATAATGACACCATAGTTCTAGTAGCTTTAAAAAATCATATGGAAAACATCAATGGCATGCCCCAAAGAAACTTACAAATGGAGGGGAGGGAGGAGAGCTTTGTGTGCATTTGGGACTGCTACTTAAACCAAAATATTCTGATTTTACATTTTTATAGGAAAAAACCTGAGGCAGTGGCATAACCTGTGGAGGGGGAGGGCAAAACTAAAGGGGGGACAACAAAGAAGGAAAAAATTCTACAAGTAAACTTGTGTCATCCCCCTGGCAAGATGGCAGTCCTGAACAATTTACCGTACCTTTTGCCATGGTCCATGACCTTTGACATCATCCACATAAAAGGGCACTCCTATTGTCCCTAAAAACCCAAGTCTGATGTAAAATTGGATGGATTTGAGCAGAATCTCCAAGTAATTGGTCGAGCTTTGAGTTTTAAAAAAATTGTGCGAGTTGCGCAGCGACGAGCACAATTTTTTTAAAACTCATAGCGAGACCAATTACTTGTGAGTATTGTGAGAAAAAATCCATCCATTTTATCATTATTTTGTTTTTCAAGAATCTTGTGCCCTTTATTACTATACACATTTCATTTGAAATGTCAATATGCACAACCAGAAACTAGGAGCCAGACACAAGACACACTCACACAGGAGACCCGAAGTCTTGAGTCCTGGCACCAGTCAACTGGCTTCCAGACACCTTTACAGAACCCAACTGACACCCTGACACCAAGGGGAGGAAGCCCTCTCTCCCAACCGCCCCCTTTTCCCCCCGTGCCCACCTAGGTGCCCCCTTTGGTCGTCCCCCTTCCCTCCCCCCCGTACCCCGGCAACCAAACAAATCTGCACCCAGCATCTGAATCGTGACACTTCACACCCAACAACCAGACATTTTGACACCCGACAACACAATGCCGGACACTTGATCTGACCCCGGCATTTTGACAGCCTTACAAAACCCGACACCCTAACCCAACCTTTGATAGCTCTGACACCCAACACCGACACACAACTTGACCCATATCGGCTGACCCCGACACCAGACATGTGACCCTCAACATGACACCCAACAGCCGGGGCACCAAATGCCTTACACTAACCCTTACCCAAACCCCCCCCCCCATACACCTTATACTTGACACCCAACATAATCCTGATGGCACTGAGACCATACTGGATACCAGAGACCAGACATCTGACCCGAGCACCATGATACTATACACCACCTCATTCCACTTGACACCACAAACCAATTACCACCAGCAACCAGAAAGTACCAAGACATTAAAACGGGAATTAGCCCAAAATCATGGACCTCCCATCCAAAGGAAAGAAACATCCCTAATAATATTTCAAACAATCATTAGCCTCCCTCAGCCAACTGTCCAATTAATCAAAATAATTGACATCACAATTACTTTTGCTAGCTGTGACATGAACCAAGTCACTGTTTTACTGGCTATTTGAAAACGTGTTACAATGATATTGGATGAGAAGATTCTGAAAACAAAATAATGGTTTAAATCGGTCTCAAACTTTTCGAAGGAGGAGACGCCGAAAAAGAAAAACTAACCAAACTGGAAACACACTACGGATATGCGCACCCTACCAATAAACCCCTCGCTTTTCAAGCCAGGGGATAAAAATGGGAATGAGAAGGGGAGAGAAGAAAGGAGAGGAGAGGAAGAAAAAGAGAAAGGGGAAAGCAAGGGTGAAGGACAAACGTAAAATGGTGATGATACAGATGTTTGCCCCATTAAAAAATGCACACAGCAAAGAAAGAAATTCCCAAAATGCCAATCAGGGGTCAGTCGGGGAGTTCCGTAACCTGACCCATCTGACAACTTTTTTCTGACACACTTATGCTTTGGAAAAACCTTTCATGGAATAAAGCACAGGTGTATTCCATTAAGATTTATTTGTAGACGGTCAGGTTACGGAAACTCCCGTCAGTCGCGGCCAAAAACAGCAATTTTTATGGCCTGGAGGGTACTTTTATTACTGTATTACCGATGATACAATACTCACTTTCTGCTGCCTGCATGACAAACATCATCAAGTTCTTTCTCTAGTGTCTCATACACTTCTAGTTTAGAATGTAGCTCAGAGATTTGAGCATCATAAGTCAACACCCTTTTTCTCTGAAGTTGACTGAAGGACATAGTATTCCTTGGTTAACACCTGCAAGAAAACAACAATTTCTCAAATAACAGCAGCAACATAAGTCCTTTTTCATGAGGTACGTGTTGCTTCATGTCAATTCTACAAAAGAAATATTAAGCAAAATACATAAGTAAAAAAAAAACAAAACAGTCTTGCTCAGAAACATTTTGTAAAAGAAAAGCATGTGATATGTATGCCCTTTGTTTTTTTTTTCAATGGTAAAACAAGGCGAACTGTATTTAGCGATGCGTAAATTGTCCCCGGTGTTTTTGGGGGCCCGAATGTGCGATCACTAACATGTGAGAAATGCAACTAACACCCTACCCCCTCATCAATACCCCGGCAACACTCCACCCCCTCCCCAACCACCCAGCAAACCCCACGCCCTCCTACCCAACACCCCACAACGCCCCAAACCCCACTCTTATCCCCAAACATCCCCTGCAAGACCCCACCCCCTCAACACCGCTCAACACCCCTTAAACCCAATAACCATAACAAGCCCTCCCCTTTTCACCAACCACCCTGCAACCCCCAATCCCCGCCCAACACGCCTCACCTCAGCAACACTCCCATCCCCCTCACCAAACCACGCAACACTCCCACCCCCTCCCCCAACACCATTGCAACCACCCACACCCCCCCTCCCCAACTCCCCGCAATACCCAACCCCCCCCCCAACATCCCGCATACCCAACCCCTCCCAAACACCCCGGAACACCACACCCCTCCCCCAACCACCCATCACTCCCTCTCCAACACCCAACCCCTCCCCAACACCCAACCCCCTCCCAACACCCTCCCCAACACCCCCCCCCTCCCCAACACCCCAACCCCCTCGCCAACACCTCACACCTCCCCAAACACCTCACACCCTCACCATAGTCGTATTCTCAGTAGGGAGGAAATTTTGCCCATCCCGATGTACCGTTTCAGAGATACAGCAAATTAGCATATTTAATTAGCTCATTTGCATACCTAAGCCGCATATTATCACTTACTTTCAAAGGGCAAAAAAGAGCTGCCCCATGAAAGGGATTATTATGCAGAGCAGGAATTTGAGCCCATCCAATGTACCGTTTACACCCAACATATAGTTAAATTAAAAGCCACGCCGCACCGTAGATTTTGCATTACTTAATTAGCTCATTTGCAACTCAATTTGCCGAAAATACGCCAAAAAATAATCAGGTCAAGAACTCTTCAGTCGCTTCCTTCCACCCACCAGTTGAACATCCACCTTATACACCTGACCCACCGAACCTCCAGACACAACTCCCGCGATAAACAGGCTTGCCACGCAGAAATTCTCAATCCATAACTTATGCAAATTATATACTTAATCAGCATATTTCACGGCCACAAATCTAATTAGCGTCGAGAACTCACAAAAACCCGCTTCTTCCACCAGTAACATCATGCACCCCTTACGGAACCTCCAGATAATGGTTATACAAACAGGGGTAAACATTTTTGTCACAGACGACGAAAGGAACGGACGCCTGCTCATTTCATAGTCCCCGTTCCGAACTTGTGCGGCGGGGACAAAAAAATACTGGATGGGAGCTCCTTGTAATGGCATATTTTGGCCCATTGTAAGGAATAGGATTGTTGTGCATCACATGACTTTGAGGGGAAATTCCCAAACGGGTGCATTGTGGGGATGACTCAATACACCCTATCTGGCACATGGGTTACTGAGACAAATTCCCCTGCCTTTGCCTCACAAAACAACGTCTTGAACTGTGGACTTTGTAAGCCATGCTTGCCTCTGGAGCAAAGGGTCTCTGGTTCAAATCTCAATAGGGTCGATGGTTGGATTAAAAGGGAATAAGCAGTGATAATGTGAGAGATAATAAAAATGCGAGAAAAATTTATTATATTAGCTATCAGTCAGGGGTAAGTGTGTACAATGCATTAAATACTTCATGTCGAAAAAAAACCCAAATATTAAAAAGAATGATGTTTTGAAGAATTGGTCATACCGTCTCTCACAAGATGATGTCCAGTGATGCGTGACATAAAAATGTAAACAAACAGCTGATGTGCTGCACACCAGAACAGAAAAAAAGATCAATCTTGTCATGTGTGAGGTCAAAATGTACAGGTCATGATGCACATATCGGGGCATTTGCACAGCGAAAGGTTTTTGTGATCTCAAGTTAGAATTTTACATGCATGAATAAAAATTCTAGGAATCAGATAAAATGTAGTGTTGTCTTATATGGGGATTTCAGCCAACCACTTGCAGGATATGTAAGAACATTCATGCCAGTAAACAAAAATACAAAGACATGGAGGTTATGATTTTTTCTGATATTTTCAGATAGCAAATCAGGCTATCTCATTTTAAATTGGGAACTCCACTTCTTGATTTAATTGTTGTTATAACAGCTATGATAATAAATACGCAGTGCATAATTAAGATGGCCCCACCACTGTGCGTGTAATCACATTAAGAAAATATACAAAATGAGCTCATTAGTATTTGAACCTGTCCCAAAAAGTATACAGCACATGACTTCTCATGTTTACCGCTGTGCCACACTTTGACTTCATTGATATTCAGTGTCGTCGTAGAGTGGATTAATGAATTTCTTCACCCATGTAGACATCCATCCTAGAAAGGCATCCATCCAGACCCCAGGGATCCATCCACACAGGGATCCATCCATCTTCATGATACCATAGGCCTCCACAACATATTGAGGGAGCAAAAAACCTGCATATTACTATCTTCAAGGTTATTTCCAAGGTGGCAAAGAACCACAAAACTTGTATTTTCCCCATTCTTGTATTTTGTTACTGATAGGTGTTTGAATGTTGTAATAGGTCAACCATTTAGGAAACCCCGTACTAAGAAAAGCTTATAAAAATAATTATTTACACACATATATCGAGTGGTTTTATAGGAAAAACTACTTTATCTAAACCATAAAAAATGAATTAACAATTTTTGTCTGGACCCGCGCTATTTGAAATTCGCACACTAGTGGGTTTAAATGTGATACGGGACGACACAGTACGTCATACACATTTCCCTCATGACGCTATATAATGTGTAATTTCCTATGGCATGATGACGTAAATGTGCCGACTGTATCGCATAAACCCTTATACGATAGCGCGAATTTTAAAAGCGCATGGTCACCTAGATGGTTTAGTTCATTGTTAGTTTAATAGTAATTATTTTTCGATGAACCATTTTGAATATGTGTCAATAATTATTATAGAGTATATTGTATATTTCATTTATAGCACACGAATATTGAATAATCTCATTGGTTGAGGCTAATTAATATATATATTTCCGTTATTGCAATGGTTGGGAAGTTGCTAACCACATATATATTCCCGTATTGCGTGATGAGTATTAGACCCTACTTTACATACCTTAAAATATATCCGTGTAATGATCTTGTGCCCTCTGTGGAAGAGACTACTGCTCTGCCAGCCCCCTCTGCGAAGCAACAATTTCGAATAATGCCCTTTTTAATTTTGCTGCACACTGGCTGAGGTGATGCTCAATGTCAAAACACCTTGATTAACAGTGATTTATGTTCATTTTCTTATGTGTAAATAAATTTTGAAATTCCCTGTGTTTTAGAGAAATGGTGACTACTGCCGAAGTCTTTCAAAGAGGTCTACAGTGCAGTGGTCGGCATCTCTGCGAATTCAAACTACTGTGCAGTGCCTCTTACATGACAATCCTGGTCTAGGACTGCTTTGGGCATTTGGTACAGCTGGGCTACAATGACTTGTTGCTGTTGTCTGCCCTTTGAGGCCCTCCACAATACTAGAGATTAGGCCTAGCTAGGCCAAGGGGCCTGGGTCAGGCCTACTGAAATGTTTTTTTTGTAATTTATTTTTTGGAAAGCCGAAGTGCTTGGCCACACACAGATCTAACTCTGGCTGTGCTATTCCAGATTTCGATCGAGCAACTTTAGGCTACTCACTTTCAATATCATGTCTACTAAAGATAAATTTGTTATCCCTGTTTGTTCTACGCATACGGAAAATACCTATGGTTGGGTGCCGTTCACATGAGTCCTACGGCCTCATCTATACGCACCCCAACCCCTTGAGTATTTTTTTTCTGTATTGCGTGAACAAACAGGGGATATCTATAATATATTCGTTGCAACGGGTTCCCCTTTAGCTATCTGCTAATTAGTTAAAAGTCTCTAGCATTTAGCCTATGGCCACCATTACATCTACTATATTAATTTAACTATTATATATTATTTACAATCATCAGTAGACATTAATCACACCTACTTACTTCAATTTTCTTTTGGTCTTGTACTTCCGTTGAACTTCTGTCTGAGTTCCTGCTTGCTTGCTTCCTGGCTTCTTCATGCAACATCTGACTCCTTTCCAACGTCTCAAAATTTTAAGCTTATTTCTGCAAGCATCTCTGCTGTCTTGGTATCAGAAGACATCTGCAGTTGACGAAAACTAAAAGAACACACAAAAAGGTTTTTAATAACACTGGAGCAGAATATTGATTGAATCTTGGATTGATCACTGCTTTTGAAGAATAATGCTTCCATTTTCTGATTAACCAGTCAGGCAATGTGCAATAGATGCTAGTCAGACTGCAGCCTTTTGTGGGGAAAACTGGGCCCTTGGGTGGGCTCGCCCGACTAGTAGTCACTATTAATTATGTGGGAGTTTCCGTAACCTAACACTATCTAACACACTTTTTTCTGACGCACTATGATTCAGGACACCCTTCACGGAATAAGCACATGTTTATATTCAGTTAAGGTTTTCTGAATTCATAAGTTGTCAGAAAAAAGTGTTTCAGATGTGTCAGGTTACAGACACTCCCGTTAATTGTGTGGACACCAATGCCTGCATTTTTCAAATATTGGCAGACGACCTTCTACTGTGAGCAGCAATTGTGCTCAGTCAACCAATGCCTCTTTAAAATCCAAAAATGCTTGAGTGTGAATAGAAGTCATTACACTTAGCTACAATGCATAAGCTTATCAAAGATAATGAGCTCTGTTTGACAATTTATCTCCTTTCGACAACACTTATGACATCCTCCTCAACTGAGATGGATACTATCCTTTTATAACATTGCTTGTTGCCTTATTGTACATTTTCTGTAGCTAATTCAATAGTGCAAATTAGTCTCGCTAACATGAGTACATAATAGATGCCATTGTATATATTTGATCATATACACAACAGAGCACAGTGTCGGTGTTTTCAAACTATATTATAAGATTTTTTGGTTGCTTCTTGAAGTCTGCTCATGTGAAACCTTTAGAACAAATTCCTAAAACAATGCTTTCTTTCAATCTGATAGAGTACTTAAAACAGAAGCACCATATTTTGGTAGCCCAAATCCTGGCTTTTTAACCATAGCATTCAACATCCATGCAAAGTTCTTAAAGTTTTTTGCACATCAAAACTGTTGATGTCTTAGGTCCGTATGCACAAAAGAGTAGCCGGGTCTAAATTTAGATCTGGTTTAAGTTGTAAATTCCTGTCCCACCAGAAAAAGGCATTTTTCTTTGCATTGGCATAAGTTGTTTTTGCAGTTATTTTTTAAATTTGCATTTTAATCTTGAAATTTGCTAGTTTTTATTAAAGAAAAAGAAAAAACATAAAAACAATAAAACAAATAAACAAAATAACAAAAAACTTTTTCTTTTTTATTTAGACAATTGTATCTATCTCCACAACAACTCGCCACAGTTTGAGTTTGTTTCCTATTTGATTTAGACAATTATCTTGCATCTCAACATACTGTGTTCATATTTTTATATTTAAACAATTGGTATCTTCAACATACTCAGCCCAGTTTGGTTTGTTGCATATTTTGATTAGACATTATTTTGTATCTCAACATACTCAGCCATGGTTTGTGTCATATTTTTGATTTAGATAATTATTTTGTATTTCAACATCTCAGCCATGTTGGTTCATATTTTGAAGCACACTCCCTCTCAGACCTGCTGCCTTCTCCTTCTCTGTATTCATTGTCTCGACTCTCACGTAGATTCTGCAATTGAAGGTGCATAAATCCGTAAATAGCCTTACAATAATACCTAAACACCTAACGAGGTCATTGTACATCTTAACTCTATGTAACAACCTTTCCTCCCAAAGCCCCTTGCTCTCTCTTGGTTTTTCAGAATCCTATTTTCAATTTTTTTACACACATCAAATACTTGTTACATGGCATCTTTTCACATGTCATAGATACATCCACTTTAAATACCTATGGTTTTAGCTTATAGTGTAGTTTCTGACTCCATGCTGACCAAAAGACCATCCAAACTTCTAACCAGCCCTTTCTTATTAAAAATTTAAACTAGAATTTCGCGTTCTCGGCTTTTGCGCTCACTATATTCAAAGAATATAAGCTGTGGGCCGCTCCATGACCTTTGATCTTGGCACATGACCTTTGAGCTTAACATATGAGGGATCCCATGATGCACCTATGACAGAAGTTTGGTTCCAATTGAACTTCTACTTTTCAATTTAGGTTAATTTTATTTTTATTAGCCTATTTTTCAACTTGACTCACATGACCTATGAACTCGCACATGACCTTTGAGCTTAACATATGAGGGATCCCATGATGCACCTATGACAGAAGTTTGGTTCCAATTGAACTTCAACTTTCATTGAGGTCGATTTAAAAAAACCTTACATTTAGTGACACACAACACCACACACAACACACCACATACACATGCCCAACGGATGCTAATTGGTCCCTGCCACGATAGCTGGCGGCCCACAAAAATGGGATTGTGTATTTCTTCAAAACCAGATTGTTTCATAGACATCTTGACACAAAATCTGTTTCACTGCATCAAAAGAAACCTGATTTAAACACTTCTATCCAGTTATTTGTTAAGCTTGCAATCTTAGCTACTCAATGTACTTTGATGTTTTGAAGATTCCTTCACTGTCTTACCTATTTTCCCTTTCATACATCTCCCGAGTGCTCACTTTGAGTTTATCTACTTCTCCATCAGTTCGTAGCCGTATTGCCTCCAGTTCTTGACGGAGCTTGCTCTCATATTCTGCCTTGAAACGATCCCTGTATCACAAAGAAAAATATCACTTCAATTTCTACCATTTTTTCCTACTTAAAATTTCTATTCTCTTTGTGTTCCAGTTTTGTTGTTTGTTAAAAATCAATTTTCTTGCTTGTACATCTATTTGTTAGTTTTCTTTGATGGGCTGGGGGCCTAACTGGTGCCACCACAAGTGTTGCATGAAAGGCAACCTCATAGTGCCTAATCGCTCAGTAGTTTGGACTCTATGTGACATCTACTTCCAGTGCTTGCATAGGGAAATTGCTGGCCCAATCCTCCATCCACAGCATTAATGACAGACAATTACAATCACTTGCAGTTGAACTTTGATCAACTCAGGAGTGACTCAGCAACAATTTTGTTGTGACTGATCAATCAGCAGCTTAGTCCAAGTGTGCTAATTAGAGCACACTTAATGAGGTATTTCAGATCAACTTTGATCTTCATCTGAAGGCTCAAAACAGGGCGTGAAGAAATGAAAGTTGCAAGCAACAATAACCAAATTATCAGCATTCAGTTGGTTTTGTGAAAATGACAAGCACTTATTAAAGGCACTTCAGAGAGCGTGTGTGGTTCAGTGGAAAAAAGTTGCAGGACTCATGAATCATTGGACCGTTAAATTTGTGAGTTCGAGCCCCACTGTGGTCAATGTGTTTGTGTCCTTGGGCAAGACACTTTATCTTGCTTGCCTCTCTCCACCCAGGAGTGAAATGGGGAGCTGTTATGGGGCATCTGTAAGTGCTAATAGGCATTTATGCTAATTGGCCTGCAGTACACCTGAATGAAGCGACATGATTGTGACAATTTCCTGATGGCAGCGTAATAATATGCCTTGCGCATTGAGACAACATTGTTGTGTATGCGCTTTATGAAGTGTGGAAACTATTATTAGTATATATTATATCAGTTCACTATTTAATCAGAAAATCGAAAAAAAATCATCAAAAAATCAATAAAAGTCAACCATTTATATAGCGCCTTTCACAATGTATCAAAGCGCTTTACATTTATTCCACCAGGGCTTCGACATCCACGGGAGCACGGGAGCGCCGCTCCCAGAAAAAAATCCAACGGCCGGCAGAAAAAATGACCCAGTAAAAAAAAAAAAAAAATTAAAAAAATTTTTAAAAAAATGAAGAAAAAAAAAATTGAAAAATTTTAGGAACAAAAAATTAATATTTTCTGATTTCAACAAATCACATCAAAAATAATACGTGTTTAGATGTTACCATGGTTACTTAGTGTAACAATATCAATACCAGTAGTTATTATGTTGTGTCTGGCCTCCTCTGCTCCCGTGTGGAGCAATTTCTAGCGGAACAGTTAATGTTCATGTCATAATAATAACAAGGGGGCTATTATCAATTTAGCGTTAAAAAAGGTAAAGTCAAGTTAATATTTTTCCTACCAACCTTTAAATAAGTTAAATGAATTACCAATTGTAGTTATTTGCTAAAATGTTATTAAACAAAAAAAATGGGCATTTTGGTCGAGCTATACTAGACTTGAAAAAAACCAACGTGCTGAGTGTGTTTTAAACCTGATCAAACCTAGTCTCTGTTCCGCATTGACAGTTAGACACTATCTTAAAGCTTTCATAGACGAGATTCCGATAAAGTCTACACCACAGCAATATGGTCTTTAGGCTCTTTTCTTTAGTAATTTCAGACTTATTAGAAAATAAGAGTTATTAGTACTCAGAATACAAATAATACTTAACCTATATGGAAGTTCAGGGCTAAAAAAAAACATTTGCAAGTTAATTGATATGGAAGATGTTTGGTCTAACCAAATATACCTTTTAAAAAAACTCTCTTAGTCAAATGGTTACCTCCCACCCCCCCCAATAAGATACAATCAATTTATGATTATCAATTGGTTTTCTAATATTTCCAACTCTCAACCAAAATTAAGGAATTACTGAAATTCAAAACTTACACTTATGGTGAAAAATTATTTGCTTGCTTTTACACGTTCACAACGATTAACTTTTTCTAAACTTCGTATAAGTGCTCATAAACTTTTAATTGAAGCTGGTCGTTATACTCTTCCAATATACAGCCTAATGATAGAATATAAAACAATGTAATTTACAAATGACAAGTTTAAAATTAAGTTTAAAAATTTCAATTTTAAAATTAAGTTGAAGATGAGTTTCACTGTATATGCATTGTAAACTCTATGATAATCTAGATCTAATTTAAGTCTGAACTTAATGATAAATGGTTACATACAAAACTTTAATGAGGAGACTGACTTTAATACAATAAGGGTTGTAAAGACACTGATTTTTAAAAGGGTGCTAACTATGTTAATTAGCATTTAAGAAACGTTTTGATAAAAACTTTTAAGTTTTATCAAAAACTGATAAAGAGTAATTTATAACTTGGATATAATAAGACTTGATCTTTTCTCTAGTAAAACATTTTTATATCGCCTTTTGTAATAGTTAGTACATTATTTTTTTACTCCACATTTTGTTTGTTTTTGAATTATACCAATTGTATTGTGGTAATTGTCAATAATATGACCATTTTGGTAATGCTAAACTGTAAACTGTATAAACCCACAGCAAAACAGAGTGATTACCAGCATCGTGCAGAAAAAATGAGCAGCTAGGTACGTGGTTTTATACTAATCTTTTGCCAAAAAGTAAGATTATAATTATGCTACCATGTTTTATATTTGTGTACACAAAAATGTCGCTTTTCGATCAGCAGCCCTACAGGACCCCGATTTTATGAGACGCATCTAAGGTAAATGCGATCTGCAACATGTACAATGCAGTGTGATGTGTATTCTCTGTGTGTGAAACCAGAGAGAAGATGAGGAAAGAAGGTGGTTCGACTGCTCCTTCAAAGATAAAAATGTTCAACCGCCTATTCATCTCAATCGGCTTAAATCCAACGATTGGACAAAAAGACTTGCACTACCGTGCTGGAGAACATTACATACACCTGCACCTGTCATTAAATCCCAGAAAAATCCCAATTACCCAAGTTTTCAATGGATATTTGACGGGTCTATCACTATGGTTGTGACCACGTTTTTTACAGCGAAAACGTACTGCGCTGCATCAGTTATTAAACACAACTTTGACCCGAATTTCCAAAGTATTTTGGCACTTTGGAAACTTTTGACACAAAAAAGTATGGGTGAGATGTATTGAAAAGCATTATCAATCATTATCATATCATAGTTCTCAGGAAATAACGGAATTGGTAAATTAGGCTAAATAATAACATTCTTTTCTTGACCCCCAAAAAACCTTGAATCAATGTTAGCTTACCGAAAAGGGTCGATTTGCTGTTTTCTTCGTTAAAAAGCCAATGATTGCCTCACTTATTTTGCCAACGATTTAAAATAAAAACAATCAGTCAGAACAACCGTTCATTGCCAGCAGAGATTTTTAGCTGGAAAAATTAATAAGCTTATTTGAGTGGGAGCGTGTCAATACTTCCGTTGTTGAAACAATTCCGAACGAACCAAGCTTGAGGCGGTTGAACACATTACTTCCAAGGTCCAATCGAGTGGCCCTTGAAGTTTCCTTACAATGAGCTTAAATGAATGAGAGTAATCCTGGGTAATCGGATGGCAAAATCGAGGCCATCTCTTCTTTCTGATTTCTCTGGGGCAAAACCAGCCCGCATTCTGAAATAACATTTTTGTTGAAGGGGGTGGGGTAATCTGAATAAAAAAAAATTAGTGATTTATTCTTACATTTTTTCTCAAAAAATAATTTCCACACAGGTAACTTTTGGTCACCAATTAAAAAATTAAATCATGTGAATTTCAGACAAAGAGCCAACAGTTTTTACCTTTTCTTCTTTTAGGTATCATGACCTTGCCAATTGGAAGAACCACACCCCAAGTAACCAGCCCAACCATCAGTGTCAAAGGCCGCTGACTTGCCTTTTCAAATGTACAAAATTGAAGAAATGGGGTGTGAGAATGCTGAGTTTTGCCCTCAATAATATAGCTAAAACCCAAGAGCTTCCGGGGGCACGCACCTGGACCCTCGCCGGGGCTTCCCCCTCGACCACCAGGGGCCCTAAGGCGGGCCCCTGGACCCACTCCGCAAGGCTTAGCGGCAAGCCGATCGCAATCGCGGCAAGCCGCTCAAACACTTAATTTCTTGCAGAAAATATTCTTGAATAACTTCATGCTCCCAGACAGCAAAAATTATTCCTATGCCCTGTATTCCACTGCCACTAGAATATGTCAGCTGCCTTACAAGTGCCCAAGGTATACTCATACCTTTGGGCGGCGCTCATTGGACAATATTCCTAACAGCTCCCCATTTTGCACCTGGGTGGAGAAAGGCAAGCGAGGTAAAGTGCCTTGCCCAAGTCCACAACACATTGCCCTCAGCGGGAGTCGAACCAAGAACCTATGGGTCATGAGTCGGTTATTGTATCCACTGGACCACATGTGCAAAAAAAACAGACTTTTGCATGTCTGTAACAAGTATAGGTAACCTAACATCCTGCAAATGATATGGCCAGAAGCAACCTAATAAGGACAAAATTGGATCAATTAATCACTGCTCTCCGTACAGACACTTACTACAACACGTAATGAAATGGAGAGTCATATCTTGAACACTGCAGTTCTCCTTTTACTGTCAAATCTCAGTTGGAAAAAAGTAACGTATATGAGAATTCTTTCTACAGACATCCTTCACTTAGCTATTCCTGCAAAATTTCCACATATTTTGACTCTTTCGGATGAATTCATATAATAATAAATAATAATATTGAAATATTTTTAAACGCGCGAAATTATCCACGTAAAGTGCTCAAGGTTTTTGCAATGTCTTGAAGTCACTTTACTGAAAAAAAATATTTCAATCGAGGGGGAAGGCAAAAAAAAGGGAGCTAATACATAAGTGTGAGCCGTGGGGGTTGTGGTAACGTAACTATAAAAGTTGGGAGGGGGGGTTTTTAAAAATCTACATAAAAAAACAAATTTGTAAGAGACCCAAAAAAACAACATCAGGCAATGGCAAACGCCATTGAAACAAATAGAATGCCTTTTTTTATTTTGCCCAAAACAAAAAAACGTGGGTGGGGTGGCGACAAAAGAGGAGACCAATTACCTTGCTGTTTACATATTTCTCATAGAGTTCTTCTCCTTGCTATCTTGTACATTTCTCCCAAAATCAGTGTTTGGAAAACTTGTGTAACCTCTCCTTGCTTATTGTTACTTAAGCTGACATCCACTCATTGGTCGATTTTTGTTGTAGTAGTCCTTATCTGGTCGTAGAACGCTTAGCTCTTGCTTTCACTGGGAAAGCTGCGTAAGATGTCACCTGAAAACTGATGGAAAGAAAATAGTGTCAGACAAAAAATATGCAAAAGTTTTGTAGTTATATTTTTGTATTTCGTGATTACAAAAGCTATTAAAATGCCTAAATTGCACGTGTGCTGATGACCAAAGCAGTTGCAAAACTATGCCATCACAAAAACTTAATGTGAAGAACATTAAAGATAATGGCCTTAGGATATCATTCAGTGAGATAATTTTCCTCTTGGGCATTTCTTCTAAGGACAGTTTCGTTATGGACGTCTCGTGGCCGTCAAAGGTCAGAAATACCTTTTCAAACACAATAATGAGCCTCTTGTGCACAAGTGTGACATCTAAATTTGATCAATTACTAGCGTGAGGCCCGCGCTTTGCGCGGGCTCCCGATAGTGTGAGTGAACGGGGAGCGATCACTGAAAACTGAAGCGATCCTGAAAAAAGGAAACACTCTGGCAAAGAACACCGCAACCCAAACCGTCACCCTGAACTTTAGGACTCCCCCGAGTCACAAAATTTGTACTTTAACACTTTTAATAAACTCAAAATTTGAGGACCTATTATATCCTGTAGCTCGTGTAGTTACCGATTTCTACGGAAACGTCAACTGAAGATTTAATCCTGTTAACTTTCGTATATTTTAATTTTTTCGTATTTTTTAAATAATGAAACTTCCATATTTAATCACGTATAAATTTCCGTGTACTTTATTTATCAAAAGTACTCCCCGGGGGGTAACCCGTAGGCCTAGTTCCCGTTATTTCCAAATATTTTTCTCATAACTCCTCTAAACTCACATATAAAGTTTTCCCTCATATAGGTTTATGACACCCCCTCCCGTTACAGCATCACGTATTCGTATTTTTATTCATATCTATAGCTTAGGCTATTTTAAAAGATTAATATGTCAATATTTCATACCCGTAATTTTCCGTATATTTTAATTTTCCACGACAATCAAAGGAAATAAAATGGCGTGTTCTTGACCATTTTCTTCTTCCCACCCGTTTTGCACTATAAGAGCCTGTCACTTGCGTACCGCACATAGCGGCTTAGCGCAATCGCCGTTGCCACGTAACCAACCGTCGCAACGCACCACGGATACGCGCCCGCGTAGAGTAACGCGTACAAACAAATGCGTAAATGGTAAATATAGCGGTTAACGCGTCAGGTATCTATCACCTGTCACGTGAATTTGGCGCAATATGGATCGAACCTGGCGGAGCCTTTGCGAAAACATACATACCCAAAACAACATTAGCCAATTATATAAATAACAGATTTTAATGATTTGTAATTGGTTCGAGAATTTGGATGTCCAAAACATTACATAAATCAAAAATTACACAATTACACCACCAATATTTAAGATTATACTTAATTGTAAACACGAATGTCCACAAGAAGCGTTGCCCAGTTCAACGATGATATTGTCTACAGCGAAGACCTCAAAATGACAGTAGCCAAAGTCACATAAAACTCTTCAGGTACACATATATTCCATGGGAATCTTCTCAGTCCTGATAACTTTTGTCCAGCAATTCAAGACGAAAGGGTACATAATCCTTTGACGACATTAATATTCCACCGTATATCAGTACAAGATATTCACCCACATTTTCTATCTGTCCACAATTTGGCTCCTATTTTGATTTCCCGCACTTTCGGCTTCAAAGACGACAGTCGAATAATACAGCACCTGCTCATGGAAATTGAAAATATAATAAATCTGGCATGTGTGGTGAAGCATCTACATTATTGTGATAAACACTAGCTGAACCCTACTTATAGCTGATTGAAAACTGCTGGCCGGCGAGACTTAACTCAAATCTCAAATATAAACTGACTTCACAAGTCAAGTTAAAAAAATAGACATCTACACAGCCATCATGCTAAACATAACCGAAGCACATCACTTTCCATATATAACTGTGGGGGGAAATTCTCCTGATATTACAATGTTTGTATCAAACTAAACAAGTTTCTAAGTTTAGCATCCTGGGGGAATTCCCCACGTCCCCTATTGTGCAATTAACAGGTGCACTTAGCAACAACACAACTAGGGATATTCCCACTTCTCTCTTTTTATAGTAAAACAAAGTAATTTTACAGTGAGAAATCTTTTCTCAAATAAATTGAGAAAATAATATTTTTTAAAATTTAATCAGAAAAATGGATGGCCATATAAACAAGTCTCAAAGTGCCATGTTGTCCATTTTGTTAGCTTCATGTTTGTCTTTGATAAATTGGCAAATTGACTCTTAAAAACTAAAAAGTATTATAGTAAAACAATTGCAAAAAACTTTAAGTTTTAAAATCATTTGGTTACAAAAAAAACAGAGAAACACCAATACTTTGTGCTCATTTCATTCAAGTTTAAAAACAAAAGTAAGCTTAAAAGGTTTAAATCACTTTGGTTAAATTCCCTTTAGGAAAAAAACTTAAAATAAATAAAGGAGAAAAGGTATTTTGAAGCTTTGAGACACATTTTTTACAACCTTAAGAACATTTACTTAATTAATATTCACACAGGTGATTCAATGGATCAACTACTCGCCTGATGTCATGGAGGTCGTGGAGCAGAGATGACCTTTGACATTATCAGTGAGTTCAGTAATCAGGGAAGAGCAAATTATTTAATAACTTGTGAGGGTTCCCAAATTAAAAAAGAAAGCGTATATAATAGTAAAAAATATAGCTGATGGCGCGCACATACATCAGATCAAACGCTTAATCTCCTAAAACTTGAAATTCAGTCACGAGGCAAAATTTCTGCAATGATTGAATATTTGGCAGATATGGTGTGGCTTTGTGCATACTGAGGAAGGGTTCTTGGTGTGAGTTTCTGACAAACCTGGAGTAGAGTAGTACAAACAACTATATGAGCGCATGTGTGTGCGTAAGGGACAAAGCGTTCAGGATGTGTTATGTATCCCAGGCAAGATAATTAATCTCAATGACTCGTCGGACCCCACAAACAAAAATCTGGGAGCTTTTAAGCTGTGGGCCACCCACGCCCACAAATGACCTAAATGACCTTACAAGTTGACCTTACAACCTGACTGCACATGACCTTTGAATTGGAATGTGACCTTTTGACCCACATCACATATGGCGTGTCCCATGTTGCACTATGACACACAGTTTGAGTTCCAATTGAATTTACACTGCTTCAATTGAGGTCAATTAAAAAACAAGGCGGTTCTCGAACCGCAAGGGTCGCCTGTTTGCGCGATCACTTGCTTTTGAAGTTTGGCAAATGATGATTAGAAGGGAGAAACAATGTTACAGTGTTATACAAATGCAAAATTTGAAGTAAATCGGGCATATTGTTTAGCCAGCAGAGCATTTGAAAAAGTGTGTAACCGAATGTATGAAAAATACCACCGAGACGGTCATTGGAAGCGGCTAGTGTCGTCTGCGGCGCGGTTGTAAATGGGGTCAATGGTGACATTGAGGTCACCAAGGTCCATGAGGTCACCAAGGTCATGGGCACAAAGGTCACAGGGGTGCATGGGGGTCCAAAGGTCATGAGGCACCAGATCACTGTGGCCCACAAAGTCACGTGGGTCACACAAGGTCAGTGGGATCAACAAGGTCACAGGAGTCAACAAAGGTCCACATGAGGGTCACCAAGTCACAGGAGGTCACCCCACCCCTACGCACCTCCCGCTCCCCGACACACCCCAATGCACCCCACCTTTCCCCCCCCTAGCCAAACTTCCCCCTACCCGGCACCACCCCACCTCCTTTTTGCATCCCACCCCGACCACTCCCTGGCACACCGATTTATCTGACACCGCCGAGGCACCCACCAAGGTGATATTGAGGCACCATGGTCAAATGTGCGGTCACCAAGGTCAATGAGGGTCAACAGGTTGCATGGGGTCACAAAGATCACAAAAGTCACCAAACGGTCACAGAAGTCACAAAGGTCACACGAAGTCCCCAAGGTCACCAGCCCCTCGCCGATACACCAAACCCTTCCCCGACGAACCCTAGCCGATGGACACCCCGACCCCTCCCGAGGCACCCAACCTTGCAACTGAAACCCCCTGCCATCTCCCAACAACCCATCCCCAAAACTTTACCCCAACCTGCCTCTCCCAACACCCCAACCTTCCAAACCACCAACCCCCTCCCCAACACCCCACCTGCCCCCTCCCCAACACACCCCTTCCTACTCCATCTGCTTGAACCCACAACAGATGTATGGTATAGTAGTTTTCATGTAGCAAAAGATTTTGCATATACGATGTTACCATTTTAGTGATGATACAGCAATTATGCATAAGTAATTAGCTCATTGCCCTTACCTAACCCGCATGTATCAGGAACTTTCAAATGGCAAAGATGCGCACCATTATGGGGTTTTTCGTGGTAGTTGAAGGAAGGAATTTGCAGATCCAATGTACCATTTCAAAAATATAGCGATTACGCTAATTTTGCCATATTAATTAGCTCATTTGCATATGTAATTTGCCCCCGAAATATGCCCAACATTAATCAGGTCGAGAACTATTTTAACCCGTTTCCTTCCACAAGTAAATCATTATACACCTACGGGAATCCCGATAATTGCACACAAGAATTGCGGTGTTGGAATTTGTGAAGCGTTATCATTTTGAAGGCCCCAACAATAAGCTAATTAATATTCATGAATTATGCAAATAATGCAGCCAAAAGATACACATACATATTGTGAGCACCTCACTTTACCACCCTACCAAGTATTAAGTAGATCGGGCTTAGCATTTAGCAGCAGAGCATTCAAAAAAGGTTAACCGCAATGTCTGAAAAAAAATATGCAACTAACTAATTTAAAATTCATGAATATGGCACAATAATGCAGCCAAAAAGTGTTACACATAATAGTGCGGCACCTCACTCTATCATCTCATCAAGTTTGAAGTAATCGGGGATAGCGTTTAGCTGCAGAGCATTTTTAAACAAAGGGTTAAACGAGTCATACGGAAGGACATACACACGGACACTACGGACGCACGGGGACACACAGAATTGAGATAGTTATGTGCTCATGAACATTCGTTCAGGCGACACAAAAAAATTTAACATTTTAGAGTGAACAATACAGACAGACAAAAAAACTAACATTTTAGTGAAACATACAAACACATTACATATGCACAACAGATTGCAAAGTGATCCTGCCAGATATGCTGGCGGTCCACAATTAGGTCAAGAAAGGTACAAGGTAAGAGTTTGTCTCATCTGAAGTAAGAAATGACGACCACAAGCAGATATATCCAAGTGCTGATTATCAGTTGCAATGGCTTGTGCTTTACTAATCGCAAATGCTGAAGGTCAGGTACAATGATATGCACGTGTCGCTTCTTCGTACTTTGAGTTGGACAGAGTAAAGCATTAATGATGAAGCACTAACCTCTTAGCAATATCATCCCTTTCATTTGCAACAGTTTTGTAAGTCACATCTAGGTAAGTATATCTTTTCTTCACATCCATCAATTCTTGATCAAGCATATCCCGCTCACTGCAACATGAAATGAAATGAGCAATTTCACTGTGAGTGAATGATTCCTTATTTTTGGTTATTATAGGATTTTGTTTGAGTTGGACAGTACATGTATGCTATGAAATAATCAGGGGATTCACATGCAATTGTAGTAATGCTGATTTTATTTTCAAATAATTTTCAGTAATTTGCTGTTTTAGTTCTACTACTGGGCGGTAGCTATCTTAACTCAACAAGGAAAGCATACAAAGATTTGGGGTATTGGGAAGGAAAGCATTTGTGACAACCTCCAATACAATGAATCTTTGTGACATTGCCGGTTAAATTTCATAACCACAAACATTACCTCTTTATTCTATCATAGTTATCCTTCTTGAAGTCTCCTTGTTGTATGGATGATCTAGTCTCTGCAAGTTCCAGGGTCAAGCGTTGACATTTGGCTTCAACCTCAGACCTACCCCGACTCTCTAATTCCAATGTCTATTGTAGAGATAAAGCAAACATAGGATTAAGGGGCATTTCATGATCCATAGCCTAGTCCCCCTTATTTTAACTAAAAGTTGATATTTTAAAATCATCTGAATGCCTGGCCTACCTAATCTAACATGCAAAGACAAGTACTGTGATACAAATCTACTTAGAACACACACACACTTTTAACTTAAAGGTGCATTTCGTGACTTCATTACCTTCTGTTTTATTCATTGCTCAATAGATATCCTTCAGAAAAGCTTATTCACAAAATTTGAGTTGATCCCTAGCTTGGCGGTTTTGGTGTTATGCACAATTGCTTGTTTCCCACGGTCCCATAGGCCACTGTGCTGTAATTTTTGTCTGTTTACAGACGAAATATACAAATTGCGAATTTCTTACAGATGAAACCTACTTTGGCAACCATTAAGATCTGGTCACATTGATTACTACGGGGCCTAAGGCTAACGGTTCAGATGATACAAAAATCTCAACTTTTTTGAGGCAAGTCGGAGGGGACGAGGTTATGGATCACAAAATGCCCCTGTAACTGTGCTAAAAGAAACCACTTTCTTAGACTTGGGTGACAAACTGTCTTTAACAGAACAAAGGGCAATACTATATTTTTTTTCATAACTGTGTTAAAATGAACCACTTTCTTAGACAACACTATATTAAACTTTCTTTTTGCTCAACTGTGTTAAAATGAGAGAAGTATTTGGAACCTCTACCTCCTGTGCACTCCTGAGATCTGCTTTGTACTTTGTTGTCTCAGCTTCCAAAGTCCTAGTCCAACCACGCAGATCTACAACCTCAATTTCAAGCGGCTTTACTGCCTCATAGAACTTGATCTGAAAAAAAACATACAGAATATTGTTAAAAATACATGTCATTTTAATCTTTAAATTTTAAATCCTTGAAAATTGATCTAAAATTTCCCCCACTGACAATTTCCAAATGGTTGAATTGTGTTCGGTTTTGTCAGTGACATTCATTAACTGTAAGTTTGAAATATTTGTTTTAAACTTGAATTGAAGACAAAATGGGTTGAAATTACAATTAACCTTAGCATTTGTTTGTATACTACACAAGCTACAAACATGGCTTATACAGAATGTGTTAAGGCACAAAAACCTGATTGGCCCATTGTCAAGAACTATGCCATGAACGAACATGGCCGTTATGGCATCCAAACAAAAGCAACAATTTCCACACAGGTATATGCCAGTGTTGGAGTCATACAGTTACTATATGTCCAACTATAGAGCTATTTGATCTGAATCATTCACTCCCCCTGTAAGAGCCACCAATCCAACTCTTAGATCCAGTTGCCATAAATATTGAATCCATTCATCAGTTTTGGGGTTTCTCCCCATTTCACAAGGAAATTTGTCTAGAGAATCAATGCCACATTGTTTGATGACTTATATTTAGAACTGTTCATGATTAGATAGCATATGAAAAGTCCTCTTACTCATGTGGTAACCTACACTGACACACCCCCACCCTGTGTACTGATGTTAGCTAAAGACACAGTACACACTGAGTCAGTTGCAATGTATTAGCTGAGATAGTGCTTCCTAAAAGTAGTCTGTGACAGCGCAGACAGCTATTGGCGGTACACTATTAATCTATGCAGCCAAGAAAAACCAAAACCAACATGAATTATTGGCCTACGAGTGCACATCTAGCGGGTAGATACCTGGTTGTGTACTTTCAAGAAGAATCAGGCCTTGTACCCCATTTTAAAGTGTTTCATTTTGATGGAAGCAGCAATCCAATTCAGAATACTGTGCACAAGTCTGAACTGATCTAATATGAAATTATCTGATGTGAAGAGTTCACTGAAGACACTGGAGCAGCATAAAATGGAAATGTAACGTATACCATACAATACACTTTATCAAACTTGACATTTACTTACTTTAACAGTTATTATCTAGGTGTTATTTTGTGAGTGTGTGTGTGTTTCAAATTTTGAAAGAAATATAAACAAAAACATATTTACCCAGTCCCACACTACACCCTGTTTGCTTGTAACACACAGGCTCACATTCTCAAAGGAGGTCTAACTTTAGACCTGGGTTCAAACCAGGCTTAGTTGTTCACGAATGACTTTCTCTTCATACTCTCAAAGTATAATGTAAATAGGTGAGAAAATTCCTCATTGATGGGTCACTCTATCCTTTCCATGAGGAATTTTTCTCAAACTATCACACTTTATGTTTTCACCTATTACAGCACACTTTCAGAGTATAAAGGGCTCAGTGGCATACCAAGGCAATCGACCAAGACGGGGCAAAATTCCCAAGTCGTACCGCTAGAGGGGAAACATTTGTAATTCGTCATGGTGATTTGCTCCATTTAAGTTTAAAAGTGCACAAGAATGTGCAAATTTTCATTAATTTTGCCCAAATTTAGGCAGAATTGGGAAGAAAATGTTGTGCTGACCTCAACAGACTGTGCAAAAAGAGCCAAGTCTTTTCCTATCCAAATGCAGATTTCAAAAAAACTTTGTGCTTTTGGGTACAAAATCTGCTAAATGCAGGATGAGTAGGTTTTTATTCCAAAATGTAAAAAAAAAAAATCTTGACCAACTGACTACTTTTTTTGGGTCTTTGACAACACCAAAATATTTTTGTGGCTAATTAAAATCAATTAAGGGTCCCGAGTGGCAACCAAACTATTTTAGTTGGGTACAGACATGTGTTTTCCCACAGAGGGGTGCAGACTTCAAGTGTAGAAAGCATACTAGCATATGTAGACACTGGCTTCCATGAGGAAATTCACATCCTGCGAGGGAAATTAGTAACACCACTGTCTACTATGTAGAGCATAGCAACAGACTGTTTATGCTTGGGGTTAAATGGGCTAAAAATAATGCATACAGGCACAGAACTCTCAAAACAAAAAGGATATAATTAAAGCTCATGGTAATTAGATCCAAACAACAACATCGGACAGCCTTGTCTTTCAAACCCACAAACCATGATGGTATTAAAGTGGTTAATAGTTCTACAACCCTAAAACTAATGTGATATTCAATTCAAACCAAAGTTAGTAACAATTTTATACTATTGTATTTGCTCAACCTGCATGTATGAGACATTAATATGTAGGGATTCACACCGGTAAATAACATGAGAAACGGAGGTGAGTCCAGCCCCCCGCTGCAAGTGATGGTGTTTTTTGTGGACCGGTTTCTAAGTGTACCCTAAAATACTGAAGAGAAAAGAAGAGTGCATCGCATGTTAGAACATATAAAATGATAACAGTAAATACCAACACAGAATCCGAACGCAAGCAGATACACCCTCGAAGGAAAATTAAAAAGGCACATCTGCCTAGGCCAGGATTCGAACCGGGGACCTCTGGCATACAAGACTAGTGCTCTACCACTAAGCTACCCAGGCTTCCCGATAAACAGGCCTCCAACTCAGTACTTATTGGGGAGCGGTCCCGGCCAGAGAGTTTCACCCACCTGGTTATCCTAATACATGGCAGCACACGGATGTATCACATACATGGCAGCCATGTCAGGGAGATTTAAGTCAGCTTTCATTATCAAAAGTTTCAAACAGCTTAGATTTCCCCATGAGGCATGTACATTTCCTGGATAGGAGCTTTCACAATTCCCCACTTTTTCAAGCCATGCCTCAAACACAAAGAAAAACCTCAGCAGGAAAATAAAAAGATTTCCACCACACATATTTTACGATGTACACATATTTTAAGAACAAATAACCTCATCAACAAGAAAAACTCACTACTCTCCCAAGTCATCCTACCTACATGGCATGTGAGACCACTTTCTTATGTTGACAATTTAGTTCAAGAAACAAGGAAAATTTTCTTACAGCTACAAGATCCTGCAAGGACAACTCTTCTTCATTCTTAGCCTTTAATTCAGTGTACTGTTCCTCTGTCAAGTCCACATCTTCAACAGCATTTCGAGTGTCTACTGCTCGTCTTTGAAGTTCTCGGTTTCTGGCTTCGAGCTGTTGTTGCCGTTTTATGATGGCATCTAGTTCTGCTTGCAGGTGGTGTTGGCGACGTTTGGAATCATCTTGGTGCATGGTCAGCTGTGCTTCCAATTTGGCCTGGTGGTTTACAACATAATTGAAAAACTGTTTTATGAGTCATAAAGCAAAATCTGCTTACCTTTCCTGATGTGATTATACAAATTACATTGGACAAACACAATAACCTTAGCTATTCATTGCTAAAATAATACAGCATGGAATGTGTATAATCACTTTCCACAAAAGGGTAAATTTTGAGCAAATGGCCGATGAAATAAATAGAGTTAGGATTTTTTTTCATTTATTTATATTTTAAACAAGTGAAACCTGTTTTATATCAACTTGATGAAACGAAGTGTTTTCGGTAGCCATATACGGCTACCTAACCCCAGGGTTCGGTAGCCGTATACGGTAAAATAGCCCGGGAGTGTTTCGGTAGCCGTACGCACCATCCTAAGACATCGTACAAATACAACAATATTTCAAGAAAGCGCAAGCCTGGGAATGAGGTTATTTGGTCTTGGGCAATTCGACTTCAAAATAAGCAAGTTTTTCCTCTTAATGAAAAACAATATGCATGGTTATTTAGACAGCAACAACGACACAGATTAAAATGAAATTGTTTAAAATAATTTTACCTACTCTTGTTCCAAAGAATTAGACTTGCACTGTATTTTGTAGAATAACAAAGTATTGATTTGAAGTGCATGGTATCGCTCAAACCACGACACAAAGAACTGTGTGGAGTTACTAATTTGCATATCAAAACAGTATCAATGAGTGAATCGATGGGGTGCTTGCTTCGTGCAAGTTTACCTAAATTTTGAAGTTATTTTACCTGAAAAAAATAATATTAACGAATATAAAAATCTTAATTTGAAGCAGTTTTAATTTGGGGAACATCTCGGCAAATGTGGGATTACTCCTACGTGTAAAAACTACAAATTGGGCGGGCTTCGAAGAAGAAACAAAAAACACTACAGAATATAGTTATAATAGATTTAACACAAGCGATATGTATGTAATTCTACGGCAAACCATAACTCGCTCTTCAAAATTTTGCATAACTCCAAAATGGCCGCCAATCTAAGATTTTTACAAGGCTTTTTGTTTGTATTACGTATCTAAAATAATATTTTGGCACCTAAAATGTCGACATTTGTTATATTTATGAATATATTATATTTATGTCTTATAAAACACCATTACATGCTTGCCAGAAGTGTACTTTAATTTGCATAAATCCAACGTGGCTGCCAATGCTAAGATTTTTACACTGATTGTGTTTATATTTCTTATTATTTTAGCACCTAACATGCCTAAATTTATTTACATTTATGACTTTATTATATTTTATTTTCTTAAAGAGGCACCAAACATGCTTGGTAGAATTATATCTATTTGCATAAATCCAAAACGGCTGCCATTCTACAATTCGAGCAAAATGTCAACTTTGAATCACATCCTATTATTTCACTGACCTAAAACACATAGATTTGCTTTCAGCCTATCACTATTACTGGTTATTTAATTCCTAAGCATCCCCCACCTCCCGTCTTACACCCACACCCCCTCCCAACACATAACCATACCCCCACCACACCCATACACATCCCACACCCCCACCCACATCCCCATACACGTCCCACACCCCCATACCCATACATCCCACACCCCTCCCCACACACAACAACACCCCATTATCCTCGGACTGAACTGCTATCTACAATTGATATACTTATTACCGTCATTATAAATTTGGTCAATAAATACATGACTATGTAAAATGTTTTTCCTGGCCAAAGTTTTCTCCAACATCACTATCAAGCACATGTAATGCTAAAATGTTAAAATATTGGAAAAAATATTTCCTTTTGTAGAGAATCCTGGTTTTTTTCGATCAAATATTTGATTCTCATTGAACACGTCTGTTCAACTGAAAACTTGTATATCGTTGGAAAAACAGTTTATCAACAATAAACCAGGTTTTTTTAATGACAACTTGAGAATTCGTGAAAAACCTTATTATCTTCGATATACCTAGTATTCCATTGAAAATAAATAGGTTTTAATAAAAAAAAAAGATTCACGCCAAGATAATAATCCACTTTTTCATCGAAAATCGGTATTCCTTTGCAATACCCCAAGCTTTTCATCTAAATCCAGGTTTATCAACTTACGAATCATCTGGATCGCTGAGGTTCCTCCTAAGGTTTAATTTGCAGGAGTTATGCAAGATAGAATTGGAAGATATTCTATTCAGGCGTCGCCAAGAATGCAACCGCTAATAAGTCTCATTACGTCATTCAGAATGACCTCAATCTTGTGTGATTGGTGCGAGGCATTCAGCAGTTGAGTATCCAGGCAACCTTTGATGTGTGTGAAGTGTCAAAGGATGCAGTCCATTATGACGCCAAGGTACTTTGGTGTTGGATCGTGTGACATTTTTTTCTCCATCTTAACTGATGTTAATTTCTCTTTTAGTGCATGGTTTGTAAATGGAACACAGATCCGAGCAGTCTTGGGTTTGCAGAGTTTTTCAGTGCCATTGGTGAAAAATTGACTTCAGTGATGAGTGATAAGGTCATTCTGCAACACTGCTTCTAAGGCCCAAATGAAATCAGCAGCTCTGTCCAAGTACACAGATTCGTCTGGCGTAGGAATACTGCGAAAAAACTCCCTTCGGCATTCTGAGACATAAAATTGAAGAACATGGGGGCCAGGACAGACTTGTGGGACACATTCCGAAGTTGGGCTTCTAACTGCATTGCCAATTTGATGTCCCCACACCCTGGACAATATTTATGAACTTGACAAGCTTGACATCAGGGAAGATTTTGAGTATCTTAAGATAGAGACCTCGATCAGACTGTATCATAGGCCAGGCAGTTAGATCTATAAAGACTGCTCAAACTTCTGCTTCTTCTGGAAGGCTGTCTCGATTTCATTGACATATGTTGCTATCTGAATCATTGTTGATTACTCTTCTGAAAGCCAATTGGTTGCGGGGTACTTATCCAGTGAGGTAAGTCAGCGAGATGGGTCTCTAACTCTTGGGCTCGTTTGCTGGTTTCTTGGGCTTCAGTATTGCAATGACATATTCCTCTTCCACCTAGAGGGAATGCTCTCATACAACTAGAAAAGAGTTGGGAGCCATCGCACAGCTTTGGGTGCCATATTCTTCAATCTGTATGGATGTTGTCATTGCCCAGGAGCTTTCCCATTCGTGAGAACTTTGCTTCCCTTGGGACACTCTGCATTTAGAAAGCTACATCGTGCCAAGCTTGTATGACCCAATTAACATTTAAGAAACAGTTTACTTATGGAAGTCAATCCCTGTGTTTTGATTTACCTCTGTGCCTTCTAATTAAATGGGAGGTAATGGCCCAGCGGAGTTTGAACTTGCAACCCTGAGATTACAAGGCCAAGGCTTTGACCATGCATCACACGACCAGGGTTTTGCCACTTTTCAACTTTTTGACAAGTACTGAGTGTGATGCAATTTTGAAGTACCTGACACTGCTTAACTGGACAGCTACGACCAGTGAGCTTGTTGACGGGGGTTCCAGGCCTTGTAAGCTGAGTGGGTAACATTGATATTAGATATCTCCCTCCAATCTGGTACATCTCTTTGTCCAAGCAAATCCACTAACTATTTTGCCCTTGTTCTACTCTCAGTATCGCAGTCGGTATTATATATTCAATTTACACAACTCGTCACATTCCTTGTCTCAATAAGTGGGGTGTGGGATTCTGTTCCTTCGAATGGAATGTAGCTGCTTTGGTGAAGCAGCATAGAGCAGAAGTCATAAATTGCGCGGGGGGGGGGGGGGGGGGGGGGGGGGGGGGGGGGGGGGGGGGGGGGGGGGGGGGGGGGGGGGGGGGGGGTGGGGGGGGGGGTTATATTTGGGGGGGGGGGGGTGGGGAGGGGGGGGGGGGGGGGGGGGTTTGATGTAGCGGGGATGTTTAGAAGACTGAAGAAGTCGCGTCTGGCAGCTTGGATGACAGTTTTTTGAACTTGGCCACTTGGGCCAGTTGGCTTCCTGAAGTTCAGTCTTTATGTAGGGCTGGAGTTGTGAGTCTTGATGTCACTGATACCTGGCTAGAAAGTAGGTACAGCCTTACTACCAAACAGCAATTGGAGTGTTGAATAGTCTCAGAATATTCCTTCTCAATCAGAACATAAATATTTTTATCAATATTTAAATGGCAATGCCGACTTTTCAGCCATAAGGCTCTATGCGAATTATGGCACACGGCTTACCAAAGTTTTACCAGAGATATACAGTAGAAATATACATAATATGGAATAGAATTTTAAAGTCCATAAAATTTATATCTTGTGTGCCACATGTCACAACAAGTTTGATTCACAAAGTTTTTGATCAATCACACTTAGTCCCCCACCGGAGAAAAGTTTGGACAGCGTCGATGTGTGGGAGAGAGACAGAATAAGTGACCCGTTACTCTTTGTCAATTTGTTCATTTCCATCGCTGCACACCCCTCATTCAATGCAATCCTTCAGAAAAGTACTATAGGTTGAACACGATGGGTTGAATCTACTATAAACTGTAGAAAATGACAGCCTTTTGGTTTTATACAAGTAAGGAATAACATGTTTATAAGTATTTATTAAATGTAAAAATTTAACAAGTTTATGTAACCGCAGAGCAATATAGGGAAGAAATAACAGCAAATTCATAGAAACTCTTAAATCTGGCGGCCATTTATTGAATTATTGCAAATTATTATTCTTCTGCCAATCGGTTTATTGTATTTCTATATACGTATGAAGCATAATATAATTTATTTAATGGAAAACTATTTATTTTATGGCTTCAACAGCTATTTAGATCTATCTATGCAACAAAATGAATGTAAAACATAGGAATTGGCAGCCATTTTGGATTTAATGCAAATAGGCATGTTCCACCACTTGGATTTTTTTTGACTTTTAGTATGTGTCCTGTTTTTTATACTGGGCACCCATATTTGGTGGATATGTACATTTTGACTGCAATAGTGTGCCATTAAATGCTTGTAAGTTTGTAAATCTACTGTCAGACATATCCAGTTTGCTTTTTTTGTAATAGTTACTTCTTTACCTTTCATTTCATAGTAACAAGAAATTCTTTTTTTTTTTTTGTCATTCATGCTAATTACTACATAGCTGATTAGGCATAATTACTCAGGGGTGGATGATGTGGCGGAGGAGGATGTGGGCCGGAGGAGGAAAAGTGTGTTTATGCCTGTATTGTTATATTGATTAGAGAATTAAAACAACCAAATTCAGAGGGCTCCTTAGTATTGCGCTATGTTAGTACTTATATTTACTCAAAATTACAGTCTCCAATTACATAATTATTTTTTATCGTTGAATAATTAGGCCTAATTAGTTCTCAAACATGCCGACAATCGCGCAGTGAAGAATTCCTACATTCAATACATTGAATAAATTTCAAATACATAAGGCCAGTTATTTGATAATTTGTCTACTAGCTCAAGTTCAAAATCAAATCATATTATTAGTAATCGTTTTAAATTAGCATTTCAAAGTGTTCCAAAGGGGGAAGTGGACTGTGTAAGTACATTTGTTTCAGATGTGAGAAAAACTAATGTACTAGTGAATTGCCAATTCTTGCCAGATTACCCATGTCTCAAGAATGCAGGTCACATGGACTTCATTTAAGAAGGTATTCAATTTACAAAAAAATTAAAAATACTTGAGGGGAAATTAATTCATAGTACAATTTTTAATGTTTTTAACAGAGAAATAGAGAAAGGCTTAGAGAATTGTGCTGTTTTGGACACCCTGTATATAAAACTAATACTTAAACTTAAGGGATATTTGCTGCTATGTGTCCAACAAAAGTGTAAATTCAATCAAGAAAAATAATCAGTCAACCTTTACTCTTTTATATCTTGCATTTAAGCAATAACATTTGGACAATGACTTTTTTGCGAAAATTGAACATGCATTTTGACCACCCTGTATGTACCCATGAATACGTCCCCCACAAAAGTTATATGGGTTGGTTGGGTATTTTACAGAATTACAAAATCATATGTCAGAAATTTATCTGCACTTTATATTTGCAGCAGAAGCTCATTGGTTAATTCAGATTTCCCTTACTCCTTTTACTTGTTACAGAACAAAAAAAACACACCTTACATAACCCTGTAAACACATGAGTCACCTGTAATTTAGATTCATTTACTAATACTTGCACTTGCCATGGCATATACTTTCAGAGATATATACTTTCTATGCTTCCAATGTAAACTTTTTCACTTATACTGCAATATCTAAAGACAGATGGAATTTTTTCCCAAATTTTTTCACATGTAACACATTGGGGTCCCAGCTTAAAAAACATGGCCATGTCATTCTGGGGACCTTAAAGAGACATGAGGAGATTTCAGGAAGAATCGCCCCCATTTTTCTCGAACCCTGTTTTTTTACATATTGGAATGCTTACCAATGTATTAGATCACACGTGAAGTGAATAAGCCAAAATACGCCGTCTTTTTATGTAATAAGTGATGATTTAGTACTTTCTGTCGTGCACACAGAACGTCAAAGCATGGTTTTCTATGGGGAACGATTACGATAGCGGCAATTTTCAAAACAAGTTTGCGGTTTTCTTTTGGCACTGTTTGTCCAATAAACCTTCGAAACTTCTCGGTACGTGGTCTACGACCAATCCAGTGAAATTTGCGAGAATTCGTATCCAAAAAAAATCTCCTCCTGTCACTTTAAAGAAAATGCAAGGTGTGAAAAAAAATCTATTGCATTTTTCTCCCGGTCATATCAATATATTTCCCAGCCTAATATCACAAATTTTGCTTTCTTCATGTGGCTAATGGGTTTTTTTTTTTTTTTTTTTTTTTTTTTTTTTTTTTTGTTTTTTTTTTTTTTTTTTTTTACTTGGGTTGTTCGTCACGCATGACTGTGTCGGGCTATATATACCGATCCACTTTTGACCCGCTCGTAGCCGTATACGGCCACCTAACCACAGGGCCTGGTTTGGTTATATAGCCGTAACGGTCTACGGAAACCTGGGGTTAGGTACCATATCGCTATGGAAACACTCCCTCCCTTGATGAAAAGCTGATTTCTTCATTCAATAATGACACCGCCATTTATAACCCTAACACTGCAGGCCGTATATTGTGAGGACGTACTACGATCCAATATACCACAACTTTCATCATACTTGCACTTCCATAGACCACAACTACCACAAAATTTTGTTGTGGTATCTTTTGTGTTGCTTAGTAGTTAGATAAATCATAACTCTACCAAATTGTAGTAACTCATCATATACTACAATAATACCACAGTCTACCAAAATCTGCACCATAGGCCACAATGTACAAGGCGGCCGAGAGAGATTGCGGGCCCAGGGGAACCTTGTGTTATATAGGCTTAATGGGCGCGGGTCGGGTGCGGGATTGTATGTAATTTACCACACTTTATATGTCAATGAATAGATCACATCCACAAACACCAAAATATTGCAGGTTCTGTAACGATCATATACCACAATATACCACAAATATACCTTGTGTGCTTTTTGTGGTGTATATCCTTAATTTAGGTAATTTTTAAACAAATCACACTTGCCTTTCACACTTGAGTAGTACTTCTAATATAGTAAAGCTAAAATAAGACCAGACGGAATGTGTAAATCACTTTCCCAAAGGTAAATTTTGAGCAAATGGCCGATGAGTTGTGCAATTCGGTACTGTATGAAGGCGGTGTAACATATGATCTAAACTCCTAAATAAGTTAGGATTTTTTTTTTTCATTTATTTATATTTTAAACAATTGAACCTGTTTTCATATCAATTGATGAAAAGCCTGATTTCTCTTCATTCCATCTAACACCCCATTTATTAAACATCCACACTTGCTTCACACTTAGTACTCTTAAATAGTAGGCCTACAGGTTACACACCAACTAAACTTAACCTGGCTGCCGTAAGGATCAAAAATCTTGGGTGGACTACTTCTTGCATGGCATCTGGGGAAAAAGTGCTTTAAAATTTCTGAAATGCACTATTATATTAAGAAAGTGATGAAATTTCATGTGATTGACATGGTAGTTAGATTGGTATGTTTTCTCAAACTTAAGGGCATTTGGGACAGTGAATTTGATGCAATTACTCCGCGGTCATCAATTTCACATGGATTTGCAAATGACTAGGTGTGGCGACTATAGAGAATCTTGGGTTGCCGATCTGACATCGGGCGAGGAGTTTGGTGATATAAACTAAACAATTTTGGTCATGTTCAAAATTGGTATTTGGGTGATTTCGCTTGTACTTTGGGGTGATGTTCTGTATTTCCTCGTGAGAGTTTTAAATGTGAAAAAGAAGACATGCTCAAAGTTGCCATTTTCCCCAGACTACTGTGTATAAGTAGTGGTGTGTAACTACAGGGTATCAACACAATGTGGTGAAAAGAACCAATTTTTTTTTATCTGGGTCATCCTATTCATTACATTTCTTATGATGCAAAAGAGAGACTATTTGTATTATTATATCCATAGGCCACTAGGGGGTCTTTGGGTGGAGAAGATTGCCAAAAATGACTAAAAATAGGGGGTTTTGAGTGACAAATTTGCAAAATTGTCCAAAAAATAGGGTCTTTTTAGAAAAATTTGCAAATATTACCCAAAATAGGGGTATCTGAGTGAAAATTCCCCCCCCCCCCCCAAATAGGGGGTCTTTGGGTGACAGTGTTAAAAGTTTCAAAAATATGAGGTCTTTGGGTGGCATGTACAAAATATAATGGGTCTTGGGTGACAGCGATGCTGAAAAATGGGAGTCTTAAACAGCCCTACATACACATGAACTCCAAAAAGGGAAGTTCCTCCCAAGGTTTGTCTTGCACCCCCATAATAGCAGATAAAAGGGGCATAGCCCCCTTGCTTGAAAAAAAAAAATAATATATATGCGACTCTCACGACAAAAATTTTACTCACCTCACCATTTGAGGGGTTCTAAAAGCCTATTGCTGACAGTAGTAACTATTGATGAGGAATTTGCAATACCTTTGTTGAGTATATTTGTACATTTGGATGTATTGAGGAAACGCATTCTAAAACAAGTATCCCTGCAATCGTCATGACAAATGGACCCACTAACAAGTGTAAGGTGCAACTCAAGTAAAGTGACCTAAGACAAATTATTTTCAATTGTTAATTAGTGGGCAAATTCAATGAATCCAATCATTTCCAAAGTTAATTTATTTTTGTCTAACTACATAAGAAAGGTTCATCAAAAAATTTGTTTAAAGATTTATTTCAAAGTCATCACAAAAGATATGGAAAAGCCAATTAAATGCATTCCCACTTCTTGTTACCACATAATGCGAACATCAAATGAACTGACCAAGTACCCAATGTCACAATTTACCATTGACCAGCAGAAAGGCCCTTGAGTGGTAAGCACTAGATAGACAGCCTGGAGTCCTTCACTTCTTGGGAATAAAATCTACATGCGGATTGCCAGAGTGATTGGGTCAATATCCATCATGGATCAGGTTTATAGAAAATGCTCTAATTTGGTTAAAATTCTGAGAATGGGTCATGAGCGTTTACCATTAAAGTTAAATGCTATAATTTGTTTAAACATTCTGAAGAAACAGAAAGAAAATGAATTTAAAATGGTCCACGATTTTTAATGTTGTTTTGAAGAAGGACTGCCTCTTCAGGTGCTACGAGCAATGCTCTCCTTAAAATACTACAGGAGAGTGATGAAGCTCTCCTTAGAATCGATCCATAGTGTCCGGTACCGATATTTTGACCATTTTTATGGATCTTATCTAAAAGGCTTGGCAGGGATGATTTAGTTTCCTTACAAGGGCCAGAATGTCTTAGATTTAATATTTCTTTAGATCCTCTTTGATTACTTGACAATTATTTTTGTTTTTGTTTAGTGCTCATCTATGTTTGTCGTCCCCCTGACTCATTTTAAAAGGCAGGTCCCTGTGAAGGAAGGTGTTTAAGGATGTTTACCTTTCAAGATTGAGATCTCAAACATATTCAAATACTTGCCAATTTTATTTGAAATATCAAGTCAGGATATCACAATAGAGGAAGTATATAAAAATGTGCCAATTTTTAAAAAAAATAGACATGTATAACATACAGTGGAATTAAAAATACTTGGACAGGAGATACAACACACCTCAGTCAGTGCAACAAACTCCGTGGAGGTTTTGCACATTCTTCAACCAATTTACGCATCGCGAACGAGGTGCACTGTTCCTCCTGGCTCTCACGCAGTCCATGCTCGTGTGTGTTCGATTCGTCCATTATATCAGAATGGAATGAACTTCGAAACAATTTGAATGCAAAAAAAGTCTTCCATGGACACATTGGTAAACTAACTGTTTTTCTCAATGGTAAGGTGGCCTACAGAGTACAGTAAAGCATACGGGCTGAAAGATTTGCCAAGAATCACATTAGTCCCAATTTTTTTTTAAAGTTCCTGAGTGAATGGAAATAAAGTGCCATTTTGTGTTGTTTTTCTGGAAAAATAAAAGCTTATTGGCCAGCCTTGGAATTCTGTTGTTCTTAAAGTTAGCCCAGGACAGAAGGACTATTAGAAAAGTAGCATTTACACCATTCTACAATGTAGTCTTTTTTATTTTTAATATTAATTAAAAAAATAAAAGTTGGTTTGTATTTTCACTCAATATGCCAAAATTGAGCAAGCGTTTTGGGGGCCATGCATTTCAAAATTTGTTCTTTCTGTTCCGAGTTGCATTCATCAATCGCTTCAAAAGAGCTATAATTTATAAGTATTGATGATTAAGTATAGATATTGATTGGAACATGCCCACTTTAAAGTAGGCTATCTTGTAAAAAACTGTACTTTGACCAAGAGTATGTATTATTACACTACATGAATATTTCAGAATATTCATGAACAAAATCATGCTACTAGTATTTCATTGGTTGATTCCTATTACGAATATTCCTACAACCTCGTCCCCAGAGTACAGTGAGGTGTAATAAAAACAAATACTACATGGTTTATATATTCGGGGAAATAGGGCATACTATTTCCCCTTGGTACTGGCTATGGCCTATCACCCCCCCGAACCCGGTAGCCATACCTCGGGAAAATAGTGGTTCTCTATTTCCCCTTCCCCCTTCAAAAAACCATGTAGCATTTGTATCCAAATACCAATTTTGAGGGTGCACTATTTATCAAATGTGTCCAGTGTCTAGTATTTAACCCGTATTTAAACCATGGGTCCGAAAACATACAGTCACCGTCCAATACTTCTGTGGTATGCTCTACTTTGAGTGTGGCCTCATTGAGGCGCTCTACCAATTCATTCATTGGTTCACACGTACGTCTGATATATAATGAAATTCTTAGAAATTTCTCTTCCCTTTCTCAAAACAAACTGTCGGGTGCTACTTTCTGCTAACATTCGTACACCTATTTTGTGATATGATGAGCAACTTTGGCTGGATAAATTAAGTGACAGATGGAGCAAACATATTCTTCTCCTGTCTTAAATGTCTGCAAAATGATGCTCCTTCTTACTTATATCACCATTTAATTTTAACTTCTAAATTCACACCCAAAATTACTCGTAGCCATCATGTAATACACCGTCACTACTACTTGTAGTACATACCTGGCAAACGGACATTCCATTACGAGGTGCTTCAATGTGGAATCATCTTTCACCACATTCCGCAAAATTTTCAGAATATGAATGTTTCAACATTTGTAAATCTAATATTGTGTTTTGAAATCTTGTTTTTATGCTTTGCCCTGTTTTTTTATTGCAGTTCCAATGATTATTGCTAGTATCTTTTTCCTTGTATTTTATGAATTTTTAAGGCAACCTTGATTGAAAGCTTATTTTATGCTGCTCTCATTAATCTGTTTCCAACATTATCACATAAATTCTTGTTTGTACATACATTTATAAATGTTATTTTTTATTTTTTCACTTGTAATTAATATGTTATTCAGGGTCTCTTGGGAGACCAGTTTGTATAACTGATTTGAGTTACCCTGAATAAATAAAGATTTACTACTACACTACACTAATGTCATCATATAAGGAGTTGAGCATATCACCCTCCTAAAACTAAAAAAATGGCAAGAATTCATTCTATTAACACCAAATATTGAATTCTCCAATTTCACCTGGCCTATGTTTCCATGCTTCCCTTGCGAAGTTCATAAGTTTTCAGCCTCAGGCAGAGTGCCTCATTCAGTCTGTCAGGCTTTTTTTTTTTTTTGCATAATTGCAAATTTTTGATAGGAGTTTTATACAGGAAGGTTAAAACCACAAGGCAATTTAAACAAGGCTGTCGCCCTGATTAGCACAACACTCGGGCACCTGGACCACAACAGGTTTTGTGGTTTTATACCTACCTAGTAGGATCTGGATCCAGCCAGTGTGCACAACAGACCAGCAGGCAAGTGTACCAATTTTTTTTATTTATCGTTCACTATATCCCATTCGACCGAATTATGTACGTATACGGTCAAATAGCCTTCCTATTGAATCCTATATAGTCGTACTGTTTAAATGTGATTAAATCCTGGTCCCTACCCCCAAGTATCCTTCCATATGTAGGCGCAATGTTCCATGGAGCAAGAGGAGTGGCTTGTGATGACTGTCAACAATGGTATCATGCTTATTGCATGCATATGACCCCGCCGGGGTATTTGACACTAATGATGTTTTTCTTGGCACTGTGCAAACTGCGGTATGCCCAATTTTGCATCTAGTTTATATTTGATTCCATTTGGTCATTGGCACAGCAAACTCTTTTTCTAGTCTAGATACCACCAGTGATATTAACTCGGCCCCTTCTATTGTTTTCACTGCAAGCCACAGCCCAGGACCACCACTGTCATGTTCATCCCCAATTTATTCACATGTATGTAGTAATAGACCTGCTAGCATGAAAGTACTGACTGTCAACTTCCAGAGTGCCAAAAACAAAAAGAAGAAATTGCCAATTTAATCGATTCTGCGGATCCAACTGTTAATTGGCACTGAAACCTGACTTAAGACCAGTGTATACAGTTCGGAGATCTTCCCGCCCAACTATGATGTTATACGCAAGGATCGTAGTGATGGTTATGGAGGAGTCCTTCTTGCCATTACAAAGGACTTTGTATACATGATCGTATTGATATTGACGTGGACAATGAATGTGCTTTTGCTAAGTTCACCCTGGCAAAAGCCAAGACCCTCATCATTAGCGCAATGTACCGTCCACCTAACAATGATGTTCAATAATCTGGATGTGCTTTGTTCGTGTTTTGAAGAGCTCTCTTCTCTTGTAAATTCAACAAGGCGGTTCTCGAACCATAAAGGTCCCCCGGCCAGTGCAGTAGCTTAAGAAAAGCAACAATTTTAAGATCTCAGGGAAGATTGCGATGGAGATAAGTGGTTCTTGAACCACTGAGGCTCTTCCATTGACATGACCTTCGAAATTTTTGGCACTGAACTGTTGACCACACGCACCAAGTTTCATCCTACCACAGGATTAGTGATTTGACCTTGAATTACCACCACATGACCTTCAAATGACCTTCAAAAATTTTGGCACTGAATGTTGACCACATTCACTAGGTTTCATGACCATACAACCATGTGCAAAGATTTGACCTTGAATGACCTTGAAAGGACCACCAAAATTATACAAGAACAGAATTGTTCTCTAGTTTCGTTCTACTAGAGCATGCTTACCTGTTTGATGACAATATACTATGAATTGCATCTCTCTCCGATAGATGCAAGGACCAAAACACCCCTATTTTTATAAAATAGAATCTTCCGACCCGGTGACGTGACGTCACCGGCCGCCATGTTCGATCGGCCTCCATTCGCGGCTTTGCGCTTCCACTCAATAGTGAAACCAGAAGGGTGCACCATAGAGTGGGGAGGTGGGCGGGATATTGTCATCAAACAGGTAAGCATGCTCTAGTAGAACGAAACTAGAGAACAATTCTGTTCTTGTATAGTTTCATTCACTAGACTGCTTACCTTGAATTGATGACAATATACTACGAATTGCATCAATTCAGACTAGCACAGCGAGCCCCGGATGGGGGGGGGCATGGTGCATCCCGCTCCGAACATGGCAAAGTTGGAAGAAAGAAGAAAGAAGAAAGACAAGAGATCACAAGCCAAAATTACGGACAGACCTACTAAAACCCGCCATTAAAAATGGCTAGCTTAAGTACGAAAACCCACAAAGGAACTTACCGAAATGTGGGTTGACGACCGTCCGATAACTAATTAGTCTTGTTTATTCTTGCAGTTTTTATCTGGCCTTAGTACAGATGTGGCAAAAGCTCCCCTTTGCCCTGGCGTGCCCACGTTCTTAAAGTACGCAGATGAGAACGTAGTCGCCCTCTTCCAACAGACACTATCACAAATGTCAGCGATCGAAACCCCACTGTGATATGCCCAAGAAGAAGAAATCGCCCTAGTCGAATGAGCCCGAGGATTCCCCTGCGCAGTCATAGCTTTAGAATCCACAAGGACCAAGACTAGCCACCTAGCAACCGTTCGCTTGGCCGCCGGGCGGTGCGGTTGTACAAAGGTCAAAAATAATTGGTCGCTATCCGCTCTTAACGCGGCCGTCCTGCGCAAGTACTTTTTCAAGGCGCGCACTGGACACCACACCCTGTCCTCGCTAACACTACTGTGGGAAGCGATATCAGGGAGGAAAAGAGAAGAGTGTTGGAACGACGGGGACTCGTTCTTAGCCAGAAAATCAGGACGAAAGAACAGCTTTGCACCAGCATTGGTAAAAACAGTTGAAGAAGCAGAGATAGCATGTAACTCGGAGCATCTTTGTCCTGTAGCCAACGCCAGTAGCATAACCGTTTTCAGAGTCAAATTCCTAAGCGCAGTGTCCTCCAACTGCTCAAAAGGAGGCCTGCTCAGAAACTCTAATACGGTATTAAGGTCCCATTGAGGAACATGCTGCCTAGGTGGGGGACGTTGGTTAAACATCCCAGTAAGGAGCCGAGCCAAAGAGCCATCGGTATTGAGCGACGACCCATCAGGAAAACCCCTATGAACGGACATAATCGCAGATTTGTAATTTCGAACAGTACTGGATTCCAGTCCTTCATCGAATTTACGAGTGAGAAATTCTGCTACCTCTGACACAGGTGCTCTAGTCGGAGAAACATCTCTTTCTCAGCACCACTGGTAGTAGGGACCCAAACGCTGAGAGTAATGCACTTGTCAATTTCAATCCCGGCCCTGGGGGTCCCGGGACTAGCGGGGACTTAGCCGGGAATGTACATTTTGCTGTCGTGACACCGCCGCCTTTGTCCCGCTAAAGTAGCACGAAATCCCGGGTAGCCGGGCTTACATTTTTTGTACATCCCCCGCTATGTCCCGGCCCCTACTAGCCGGGCTTCGGTGTGACAATCCCCGTATATTCTTGGCCAATGGGGGCGGGGACTGCTTTAAAACTCCCGGCTCGGTCCCGGCTATGCGACAACAGGTCTAGCTATATGAAATCATACTACATTTTGGATCGCCGGAGTGTCAGAACCGAGCCGAAATTTCACCACATCGGAAGTTATGTTTGAGAAACAAACCTCGTTTAGTTGGTTTGTTAAAAAAAATCCACATTATCCACGGCGATATGCGACCACAAAACATAGCAGAGTAGTATCTAAAACCAGGCTGCATCATATCTGCCAACAGAAACTTCAGCCAAACAACAAGATCATCATGGTGATTGTCATTTTGTCGGCCTATACTCTGTGATAGTGACTTGCTAAAATAAACTTTGCCCATGCCGTACTCTGTCAGTGGGTATCAATGTATTGCAACCCTGCCCAGGGGGAGGCACTCAAGCATCTTTGTTGGAATGCATGATGGATTGCATATATGCCTCAGATAACAAAGCGAAAAACGTGCATAAAACACAGATATTTTGTAGTCTGCAATCACCATTTTTGGCGCCATTGAAATCGTATTGATACTTCCCCCGTTTTTTGGGAGACGGTTTTGCATCTTCTGAAAATTCTGAACACACAATCACTTATAGGCATACCAACAATCTTCAATGCGTTATTCCTAAATTTGAGTTGAATTTCCATTTCAGTTGCGTGAGAAACAAAGATTTTGTGCAGTTTCCCATAGTTACTTGCCACGCAGTTGCGAGCTATATCCCTCATGCGTGAGACTCACACCAATGCAAGTTGACAACCCTGAATTTTTACATCTGTGTATCCCGACACCTGTTTCAAGAGGGATTGCCAGCTCGCGCCATTTGAAATCAGTGGCGGACTGGTTGTTTGGTTGAGTATTTTCGTTATTTATTTTTTTGCCGAAATTGTTATTTGTACCTGTGAGTTTTTCTCAAATAAAATAAATAATTAAACTTCTTTCAGGCTGAGTTGTTGTGATTTTTTTTAAAGGCGAATAAATCTGGACAAGTTATATTTCTATGGCCTGAAAAAGGGAAAGTTTAATTATTTTCATTAAAGGTGAATCCTACTGGTTCCCAAATTATGAGAAAACAGAAGTTTTGGGTAATTTTTCAAATTAAAAGGCCACGTTATAACTATTGTATTGAAAATCATGGTGTTTCCGCTTGAACAAAAAAGTTAACAATTCCAAATTTTATTGCCCAATCCCACAAACCCCACTATCAATATTAAATGTTGCAATTTTACTAAATCTTTCTTCACATTACCAACTTTTAAATTAAAAAAAACGAAATTTATGTGCACTTAAAATAGATTTGTTAATTTTTTAGATTTATTGAGCAATCTTCAATTTCCCCCTGTTCTCTAAATGTTAGACCCAGGGGGGACCTCACTCGGCGTCGCCTTGCCGTAAATTGAGCTGACATTACGCAGGAGCTTGGACAGGCTGTACTCTTGGCTGAACGGCGCGGCGGTTCAAAAAAATAAAATGGAAAATTTGAATGGGAATAACACTGCCAAAAACAAGTTCGGAAATCGCGATTACATTTAATTTTGATTTATATCGGAACATGCGGCAGTTCGAGAAGTATTTTGAGCTAACAGAATGTATTTCATGAGCATTTATTTGTTTCCATAGCGATTCAATATTTTCATTTTCATATTAAAATGCCCGCGTTTTATGCAATGAAATGACAATATTCTTCAGTTGGCATTTAGCAAGAAATATCAAATAGCTTTCACTACCTATGGTGATTTTATGAATTAAATAATTAGACGAACTTCTAGTAATTTCTTGTGATTCAGGTGATATTAATTTTTAAAACATTTTCCTGTTGATTTTTGATGTTTTTCTGTCGATTTTACGTTGAAAATATCGATCCTCGGATTAGTTGATATCTCGACCGTGCGACGACGTGCCTGTGTGCTACTTGTATAGCTTGCCTTTCACGACATGGAAGAGATCGGACTGCAATGGTAGCTATATAAAATGGTGATATACTACAGTTTTGACGGGCGATACTGCTCCCTGATAGCCTGGTTTTATATGGTGTGACACATGCGTTAAAGTCCCTGTTTATGTCCCGGCGGAGCCTGGAAAATTTTTGTACCTCCCGGCTTAAGTCCCAGCTATCATCAATGATTGTCCCGGCAGGGCGGGGACAAGCTAACGTACATTCCCGGCCAAGTCCCGGCTAACATCCCGGCTTGAGAGGCAATACTTTTTTGTACATGCCCGGCTATGTCCCGGCATATACCCCGCTATGTCCCGGGACCCCCAGGGCCGGGATTGAAATTGACAAGTGCATAAACTCTGAGAGTGGAGTCCCTTCTACCATGTGAGATGAGGTCAGCAGCTCTTTGCAAAAAAACCGCCTGTTGGTAGCGTTCCCTGACAAGGGCCAAGCAGTCAACTTGAGTGACTCTGGCGTCAGCTTGGGTACTTGATTCCCTGGCCTGCGAAGTAAGTCTGGAATCAGAGGCAGAACCAGTGGACGACCTGCCAGAAGATCCACCATCGGCCGAAACCAAAGGTGTTGAGGCCAAGAATCACCTCGCAATTGTCTTGGCCGATCTTCTGGACCACTCGATTGAGTAGAGAGATCGGTGGGAAAGCGTAAGCCGCTAACCCTGACCAGCTGATCGACAGAGCGTCTGCCGCATACGCATTCGGATCCCAAGATCGAGTGCAGTATACAGGTAGTTGCTTGTTCGAGGCCGTCGCAAATAGATCTATGGAGGGAACAAACATCCTGTTGAAGAGTGTGCGAACCACCTGCGGGGCTAGAGAGCACTCCGTGGGGGCGTTCTTGATACCCTGGAGAGATCGTCTGCCAGCAGATTGGTGGCTCCCGCTATGTGAGTTGCCACAACCTGAATCTCGCGCTCCAGACACCAAGTGAGGAAGCGGAGAGTGTGAGCACACAGGATTGATGATCTTGTTCCTCCCTGTTTGTTCAAGTACGCAACCATGGTTGAGTTGTCGGACTGAACTAAGATCTTGCGACCCACCAGCCTGTCCTCGAACGCTTCCACAGAGCGTTGAACTGCCCAGAGTTCGAGGAGGTTGATGTGAACTTGAGCCTCGACTGGAGTCCAAACTCCCGAAGCTCTGAGTTCGTCGAGGTGACCCCCCCAGCCTGTTGTCGACGCATCTGTCGTGACAACCACTTCTATTGGCGGAGAAGGAAAGTGAATTCCCGCCGATAGATTGCTGGGAAGAGTCCACCATCGTAGCTCGCTCCTGACAAACTGTGTCAGAGGAACTAGCTTTGACAGAGGGTCGTTGCTGGGGCTGTAGTGAGCCAACAAGTGAACCTGGATGGCTCGCATATGGAAGCGGCACATTGGAACCAAGTCCACCAAGCTGGCCATGAGTCCCAGCAACTTGAGCCAAGCAACCGCTGGAGCCTGAACCTGACGTAACATAAGCTCGGCGCAGGCTACAGCGTTGTTGACTCTCTCTGGAGTGGGAGAGGCCAGACCTTGAAGATCTAACACAGCTCCCAGATACTGAGGTTTCTGTAAAGGGACAAGATTCGATTTCGGAACATTCACCAGAAAATCCAGGGACTGAACTACCTGAACTGTAAACGTCACTGCCCTGAGAGTTTCCTCCCGAGACGGAGCGTAAATCAGCCAGTCGTCCAGGTAGACGCAGATATGAATACCTCTGCGTCTCAGGTACGCCGCCACAGCCCTGGCGATCCTGGTAAAGACCCGCGGGGCTGTTGAGAGGCATAACGGCAGGCAAGAGAACCTGTAGGCCTGACCGCATACCTGAAAAGTCAGCCACCGCTGATGGGCCTGAAGTATCGAAACGTGCAGGTAGGCATCCTTGAGATCGATGGAGGATGCCCAACCTCCCTTGGGAAGGCACTGCATTACTGACGACAGAGTTTCCATCCTGAATCTCCGGGGCCTGATGAATTTGTTCAACGGCTTGAGTCTTGAGAAATGGGCCTCCAGTCCCCGGTCTTCTTGGGAGCCAAGAAGAACGTTGACCAGAAGCCCTCTCTCACTGGAAAGAAGCAACCCGCCGTAAGACTAAAGGAGTATCCAAAGGAAGCCCGTCAAGCGGCTCACTCGGAGCTTGCAACAGGGGAAGGGGTAGGGTCTCTGCCACCGGAGTAGCTGCAGGAGCACCTGCATCTGACTGTGCAACTCCCTGACGCTGACCACCATCCGAAGTGGGTTCATTGTCAGAGGTGTCCCCTCCTGAGTCAGAAGAGCCTGAGGTACCAGAGCTAGACACAGCTGGGGTAGGACCACTAGAAGCCACCCTATGTGTACTAGCTGAAGCCGACCCGGCAGAGGTACCTGCATTCCCTTGCGTCACTACCGCAGCAGGCAAACTCGTCCTAACCGGTTGAGTTGGGCCTACATTGGCAGCGGGAAGCTGGGAATATGGAGGGCCATAAGCAGCATACCCAACCTGTAAAGCAGCTTGGGAGGCCAACTGAGGCCTGTTCCAGACCGAAGGTACACCTTGGAAAGCACACCAGACGGACCGAGACCAACCCCCGTTGCACAAAGAATGAGGCAACCCTGGAGGAGGGTGCAACGGAACCTGGGCTCTAGCAGTAGGCCATCCTGACCAAGGACCGCCCGAGTAGTAGCCCAGCTGTCCTGCCGCAACTGGCTGTGTAGGCTGACCCTGTAGGCCTAGCCCCCCAGATTGCCCTAGCAACTGAGGCGCCTGACCCGGTAGACCGACCCACCCAGGCATACCCAGCCCAGCTGCCGAGGGCATAGCACCCTGAGCACTCAAAAGCACCCTAGGCGTCATGCTAGGCAGACCTAGGCCAGAGCCCTGTACCCCCGCGGCCATGGCCACAGAAGGTATAGGCGCCTGAGCCCCAGCAGATACCACAGCAGCCTGTACAGGGGTACTAGCCGCCGTAGATATCACTGAGTCATGCAAGACCAGTGGGGCCTGAACACAAGCCACCATAGAACCTGCACTGTGGCCTACAGAAGAGAGCATACCAAGGGCGGCCCCTAGTACACCATCCTGAGCAGACACTGCGACTGTCCTGGGCTACCATACCGCGACCTAGTCGCAGCACTTCGCCCTGAACAACCTGGCCTTGCTGGGGAACCAAACCAGGAACGACTCCCAGTCGATCACCCTGCAAGTTTGGGCCTCCAGAAGCTACTGCACCTAGGCTAGCCCGGGTGTATCGCTTCCAGAAGCTACACCAGCATCAGCTGGAAAGCCCAAGGGCTCCCCGGCCGCAGCTAGCGGTGTCCCTACCGTCGATACAGTGGGAACAGATCCCACAGAACCAACCATAGAGACTGCTCCAAGGCCAGCAAGCGAACTAGCTGGGATAGACCCAGCCGGTTGCTCGCCAACCACGGAGCGTGAATCAACAGGAGGATTTGGGCGCCCCAATCCAACCGAAGAAACACCTTCGACAGCTGCAGCTAGCCCCGAAGGGCCTGCCACAGAAGTCAGGGCCGGACCCCCCAAAGACCTACCCGCCGCACCACCGGACGACCCAGTAGTGGTAGCAGGAAGACCCGGGTTAGTGTTAGTAGATTTAGACACAGAGACATCACGGCTAGGTCCCCGCTGACGGAGACCTAGAGACGACCCCCTCTCAAGCGCATCGAAATGAGACTCAGAAAGCCCGACACAAAAGCTAGAGCACCGGGCTTTGCGAGAACACTCCCGGTGAACAAGACAAGAGGGATGACGGTCCCACCCCGGCACAAGGGAAACGGCATCTTTGACGAACAAGGCTGGAAGACATGATTTGGCGTCCGCGGAGCAGTGAAGCGCTGCAGTCCTACAGAAAACAAAAGATGGTAAGTGACTATCTCTACAAAAAAGTAGGGGACACACTAATTTTTAGAGATAACGGAATTCCTAACGATTTGAAAGAAAAACACTAATATTAATAAATTAACACCTAAACCGGACCGGGGGGTTTCCCCGTTTTTGCCGGCCGACGGCCCCAAATGCAACGAAAGGCAATCTATTTTTATTTTTAACGGCCCAGATGCAACGGACCAAAGTTTTGCTTTTCATTGCAATCTCGCCGTTTTTCCCGACAGGAATTAGTAACGTAAAGTCAATAACGGCCCAGAGCCAACGAAAACTCGCGTCATTTCCCGAAGACGCCCAGATGCAACGAAAAACATCGCGTCATTTTGCCCGGAGACGGCCCAGATGCAACGAAAAACATCGCGTCATTTTACGGAAAGACGTCCCAGATGCAATGAGACGCATTGCCGTCCAAATTCGATACTTCTGCCGGGAAACGGCCGAGATGCACTGAAACTCATTGCGCCAAATTCGATCCTCTGCCGGGAAACCGGCCAGATGCAGTGAAACGCATTGCGCCAAAATTCTCGATCTTCTGTGGGGAAACGGCCGAGATGCAACGAATAGCATCGCGTCATCTTTCCCGGAAGACGGCCCAAGAGCAACGAAAAACATAGCGCAATTTTACGGAAAGACGTCCGAGATGCAATGAAAACATTGCACCTTCTGCGGGGAAACCTGGCCGAGATGCCAATGAGAACCACAAGCGTCCCCAGAGCGGAAAACGTCCCAAAATTCAATTATAAGCTTTTTAATTACCTAGAAGCACATTGAATTCTAACAAAATTCTTTTTGGTTAACAAAGCGAAATATGAAGAGTTACACTCCTATATAGGACAATGTTTTGCGTAAGCAGGTTTAAAGCTTCCCCCCCCTAAATTTCGCAGTGGTTTCACACGCAAGGCCTATAGGAAAAAAGCGCTGCCTTGGCCAGGCCAAGTTAAATGCTAAGCTTTGTTGTAATTTGAGGGTTAACAACAGTCCAAAAGTAAGAGAGTTAGGGTTGTTTGCCGTGCTTGTTTAACAAGCGCTGCCGTTGCCCGGCTACGTTGAAATTGCTAAGCTTTGGTGTAAATTTGCA